>CM062651.1:59921904-60151904 GCA_031772095.1 Zeugodacus tau | reverse complement strand
TTTCGAAAACTTTTCCACAAGTGAAGCCACAGATGATATGCAGTATTTGTGTAAAGTTTTATTCCGCTATCTTCATTGGTTCCTAATGTATATCTTATAAAGGGAAGGAATCAGATGAAATTCAAATATGAGTTGCATGGGAAGTTGTCGTGGTTGGGAACCGATTTCATCCATTTATCCATCCACACGTTTTATCGGAGTACCAAGAAAATATTATATACCGAATTTCATTGAAATCTGTCGAGTAGTTCCTGAGATATCCATTTTGTAAAAAAATCTGAGTGCAGTTTCCGTCTGCCATTTCTTATGTAAAATTTAGTATTTCCGACGTGTTTCGTTAGTGAGTTAACGTACTTTTAGTAATTTTCATCCTAACCTTTGTATGGGAGGTGGGCGTGGTTATTATCCGATTTCTTTCATTTTTGGACTACTAAAAGAAACGACTGCAGAAAGTTTGGTTTGTATAACACTATTAGTAGTTTGCGAGATATGTACAAAAAACCTATATGGGGGTGGGGGGCCACGCCCACTTCCCCAAAAAATTACATCAAAATATAGTAAAGTCCTCTCTCGACGAACCAAAACCAAACTCAACAAATCTCTCATCATTTCCCGACCTACTTTACGGTGCAGAAGCGTGGACGATGTCATCATCCGATGAGATGGCACTAGGAGTTTTCGAGAGAAAGGTTTTGCGGAAGATTTATGGTCCCTTAAACATTGGCAACGGCGAATACCGCAGACGATGGAACGATGAGCTATATGTGTTATTCGACGACATAGACATAGTCCAGCGAATAAAAAAACAGCGGCTACGTTGGCTAGGTCATGTTGTTCGAATGGATGAAATTGCTCCAGCTCTGAAAGTATTCGATGCAGTACCCGCTCTGGAAGCCGAGGAAGAGGGAGACCTCCACTCCGATGGAAGGACCAGGTGGAGAGGGACCTGGCTTCGCTTGGTATAACCAATTGGCGCCAAACTGCCAGAAGGAGGGATACGTGGCGCGCTGTTTTGGGCTCGGCTATAACCGCGTAAGCGGTGTCTACGCCAGTAAAGAAGAAGAGATATCTAACTCGTTTTCTTTTAGGTGTTACAAACTCTCTTAGCAACTTTTGTTGCGAGAGTATAAAAAGATTAAGTATAAAAAAAGTAAACACTGGTTAAACTCCAGATGACCTCCTCGGCTGGAGAGTAACGACGTGTAATATTTTTGATACCTTGACTGACATAGAGATACTATCAAGTTCCAATTTTTTTTCATTTTTCGTGGCAAGTGACGTAGAGCTCATTCGAAACTAATGTATGTACATACCAAAATTTTGGGAAAACTTTCGAACTTCGAGGACTTTGATTTCAGGTATCACATGGGTGATATTCATCAATCCTGTGACCTTAAACTATATACTCATACATTTAATATGCTTTCTTTAGAGGCCTTCTGATCTTCAATCAGATCATCTGCTTCCGATCATGGATGAGTATTTTCTGTTACATTTTTAGCTATCCATTGCTTGATGAAGGTCTAATATTCTTCAGTTCTGTGATTAGGCAATTCACATAAACGTTCTGTTGCTGATATTGACTGGCTGTAGAAACTTAGAGTACTTCTTCATGATTGTATTCCAATATCGGCATATTTTATCCAAAATATCTTATAGTTTCAGAGATCAGGAACAATATGAGAGTTTCTTTGGTATTTTAAACTAAGAGAGGTCGCCAAAATTACCATTCTTCTTCGGGAATGTGATCGTGTCTGAAAAATATCGAAGGTTTCTAATGTGTTGGTTACTCAAATTCCTCACCACGGTAGTAATCTCTATTCTCAAGAGATCCGGAGGCTCTGCAATGGTTTATGTCTTTCTAATTTATATTGCAATTAGTACCAGATTCGCTGACAATTTGGATAAGCCACTTATATTAGTGGAATAAAAGGCAAAAAAACTCTAATTAATAATTTATATTTAATATTAGATATATAGAAAATTATTATTATCAAAACAGTTTCCGATTGGCTTATTCCAGGCTGATGCCCTTCAAAATGTGCAGTGCTAAAATGATTCTAATGAAAGTTATTATTTTTAGGTTAATTGCCGATAAATATATAATAAACCGCTTATTCTGACACGCATTCATATTTATATATAAGCTTTTAATTATAGCAAAGCTACGCACATATACTTAGTATACATATATGGTATGTATTTATATAGGCCTTTTAAAAGACCATTCAAGCGGCCAAGGATATGCGTATTTTCCTTCAACTGGACGCTAACGCCGAGCAAAGATATGCTGTAAAATAACAAAAGCAACAACAACAAGCCAAACACATTATGCTGGCCGCACGGAAATAGCTAAAATTCCTTTTGAAGTTCACATCAATGAGCGCTCATTTACAGCCTACAGCCAGTTGTTGTAATAGCTATTTTTTCATACCCGTTTGTAGGTTTGTATGTGTGTTGGCTTTTGTGTGCTCAGCATAGAAATGAAGTAATGAGCGAGCGAGTAGAGGCCATCGAAATGGCAGGAGTTGACTGGATAATTAACGCAATAATCGTTGATGAATGCGTGCAGGCGCGCGGCAATAGCAACAACAGCGGCAAATACCAGTTGAATGCCTTTGCGCTGGCCGGCTTAACGGGACGCCTCGGCGTATACGCATCGAAACGCAGTTGGAACAGTTCAGCCAGCTGTTGCTGCTGCTGGTGCGGAGGTGGAGGTGAGGGGATGTTTGTGTGTGTGAGTGTGCGAGTGATTTGAGTGTGTCCTGTTTGTAGGCTCACTTAGTGGAACGGGTTTAGTTGGCTGTTAAATGACCAGCGGCTATTTTTAAACATTTCACCAGCAAACTTTCACGCTTACGAATGCGCACAGTGCACACGCCTGCAGGAAAGTGTTGTATTGTTCATTCGTGTGTCCGTTTGTGTGGAAATTTATGTTCACACGAAAATATTTCTGTTAATATGCGTGAATGCCAAAAGGTGTTGAGGAATTTTGATTTTGACACGTGTTGAATGCGTTAAGCGTTGAGTGTTGTGTGCGTACAATAAGACAATGAACTGACCGGTGGTCAATGGAACACATATACACAGCTATATATATAATTCTATCAAATTGTATATTTGCACGTAGGCTTTATGGAGGTAGAAATTGAATTAAAATGCTGGAAAATTTTTTATATAGGAAAATTTGGCTATAATTTAAATTTAATTTATTATTATGTATCAGAAAATATTTCAAAGAACTCATGAAAATAACTAAATATTTCTTTTTGTTTATAAAAATTATAGCAAGTAGGTCGTTTTTTTCCTGAACGAAAACCATGTAACCAGAGGTTAAAAACAATGATATTTTTAATTTTTCTTTAATGTATGTATGTATGTAATTGGCGTCGAAACCGTTTAGCCGGTTATAGCCGAATCGATTAGAGCGCGCTACTCATCTCTTTCCTTCGCAGTTCGGCGCAAGTTAGAGATTCCAAGTGTAACCAGGTCGCTCTCCACCTGGTCCCTCCAATGGAGTGGAGGCCTTCCCCTTCCTCGGCTTCCTCCGGCGGGTACAGCATCGAACACTTTCAGAGCTGGAGTGTTTTCGTCCATTCGGACAACATCACCTAGCCAGCGTAGCCGCTGTCTTTTTATTCGCTGAAATATGTCAATGTCGTCGTATAACTCGTACAGCTCATCGTTCCATCGTCTGCGGTATTCGCCGTTGCCAATGTTCTGAGGTCCGTAAATCTTGCGCAAAATTTTCCTCTCGAAAACTCTTAGTGTCGTCTCATCTGATGTTGACATCGTCCAAGCTTCTGCACCATAAAGCAGTACGGGAATGATAAGCGGCTTGTAAAGTTTGATTTTGGTTCGCCGAGAGAGGACTTTACTTTTCAATTACCTACTCAGTCCAAAGGAGCATCTGTTGGCAAGAGTGATTCTGCGTTGGATTTCAAGGCTGATATTATTATCGGTGTTGATGCCGGTGCCTAGGTATACGAAATTATCTACAACTTCAAAGCTGTCAACAGTGACGTGGGAGGAAGACGCAAATGCGCCGACTGTTTGCTTGATGACAGGAGATATTTCGTCTTGTCCTCGTTCACCACCAGACCCATTCGCTTCGCTTCCTTAATCAGCCGGGAAAAAAGGAGAACTAACGGCGTGGTTGTTGCTTCCGATGATATCAATGTCATCGGCGTACGCCAGCAGCTGTACACTCTTATAGAAGATTGCACCTTCTCTATTTAACTCTGCAGCTCGTATAATTTTTTCGGCTCAGAGAGGGCCTTCCCAATCATTACGGAGCTTTTGGTGTTGCTCAACGTCAACTTACATAGCCGTATTAGTTTTGCGGGGATACCAAATTCAGAAATCGCGGCGTAAAGGCAGCTCCCCCCGGAGATGGGGATTAGTCAACTAACCAATTTATCCATCTGCAGAAGGCTGTATATGGTGATTGGCGACGAAAAGTGGATCACATACGACAATATCAAACAAAAACGGTCGTGGTCGAAGGCAGGTGAATCGTCCCAAATAGTAGCCAAGCCGGAATTGACTACCAGGAATATTTTGCTGTGTGTTTGGTGGGTTTGGAAGGGAATCATCCATTATGAGCTGCTCCCATATGACCAGACGCTTAATTCTACCATCAACTGCAAACAGCTGGACCGCTTGAAGCAGCGATCGACCGGAAACCTCCAGAATGGGCCAACCGGAAGGGTGAAGTGTTCCACCAGGACAACGCCAGACTACAGACTTCGTTGATGACAAATCAGAAGTTACGGGAGCTCGGATGGGAGGTTTTATCGCCAAGTGATTACTACCAGTTCCTGTCCATGCCGAACGCCCTTGGTGGTGTAAAGTTGAACTCAAAAGTGGCTGTCCGAGTTCTTTGCATATAAGTAGGGGGGCTTCTACGAGGGGGTATTATGAAGTTGCCGTCTAGATGGAAACAGATTATCGAATTGAACGGCGCATATTTGAACTAAATCCGATCACAGTAACACTGTTTATTAAGCATTGAATAATGAGCAAAAAGACGGAAGGGAGATATTTGCCAACGTAATATATATTGATAAGAAGCACTTTCTTGAGAAAAATGCATTATTTTCTATCACAAATGGAGGCATATTTGCACCTTGAAATTAGTTTTTTATAATTTTATATTTCTTTCTGACTGGGAACAATGACTCTCCGAGTCATGCATTCAACCAAACCAATTTCTGCAAAAAGGGTATTTTTAGGATGTTCCTGATCTTAGAACATCGAAAGTGTTCTCATTTTTTATTTCTTGGTTGGATACAGTCAGACGAAATCACCCGAAAAAAACCGTCAGTTGTGGATTATTCTATGTGCCTGTTGACGGTAAGACTACATGGTTTATTATGATTCATCACAAAATGAATATAGTATAGTTTCAAAATTGTTTAGGTCCGTTTTAGTATTTTCAAAATATTTTTTTTTCTACTTTTCTTGGTTCTTGAAAAATTATCCAATTGTTAGAAAAGTCAACAAATTCCTTATACAATCCGCTGTAGCATCGAGAGATCAGCAGGTAAATTATTATAACTGAGTTCCTAGAACCCCAGCCGGCCGTCGAGGCCCGTTTCAAAAAGGAGAAAGAAATCAGATTCATTTGTCCTTCCTCACTGAGGATATTGTCAAAGTTTGGCTTTTTTTGAGGACTCTAGGCTGGCCTTACTCCTTAAGTCTATGAAAATACTAAATAACGGTAAATCTATAATAATTACTATCATCGATATCACTACATTATATGCGATAAAGTGTGATATACTTTGCCACCATTTGCATACTTTGTTATTAAAGAGTACTACACGCGAAGGTCGAAATTAAATATAGAATACTTCGTTTCTCTATGTATTGCTTTTCTGAAAAAAATTTTCAGCTTTTTAACACCTTAAGTCCAATCTTATCAGCAGTTGATTTAGAGTTACTCTCAGTCACTCCGTTAGGTCCCCTACCTTTTTTTCAGTCATATCTAAAAATATTTCCACTTTGCCTTCATCACATTTCCTTTATCGCATCTGCCGTGTGCTACATACTTCGGCATGGCATTTACAATACCTACTATTTATTATAATCTATTATTATTTGGTGCCTTTTGCCCGTAATAATTCAATTTGAGACTCTTAAAATTATGCGCCTCGCCTTTCCGCATTATATAATATTTATGCACATAATAATAGAGAATAATTCGCTGCAATTTTCTTGACGGTCATGCAGCAAACATTTCCGCACAACAACAACCACCAACAACCTCTAAGTGTCATTGCCATGACTACAACAACAACAACATTCGCGATCACTCAAAGACACCCAGCGACGAAGAACAACTCAACGAATTTGTTTGTTGAAAGCTGTTATAGTAAAAGATACGACACGACTTTTTGTTGCATGCAACAACCATTTCAAGCAATTGGCGAGCGAGCCTTTTCACGCCGGAACGCCGATCGAGTCATTCGAGTCATGAACATAAAATTTATTAAATTAAATTGCAATGTCTTCAATACAATTTCCAACTGCCGACTGCAGTTTATTCTTTCGCTGTCTATTCTTCTTCTTCTGCTTCTACACATACATACATACATACATGCACTTGCAACAACCACATTAGCTTTCGTTGCATACAGCTGCCGCAAGTACAACCAAGTGTACTTGGAAATATGAGCAAAGTGTTTATTTGGGGAGCAACGTCAGTTGCGGTAATAGGAGCAGGGGGCTCTGGAGGGGGAGTGTCTTTTATTTAGTTGCCGCAGTCAGTCGGCTCGCCAGTTAGTCAGTTTGGCGAATTTTTCGCTTGTCGAACGTTCTTTCTTGTTGTTGTTGTTTCTTGTTTTTTATTGTTTTTGTTTGTTGTTTTGGCTGCCCCACTGCAGCGAAATGGCACATTGCAATGTGCAAAACTGCAATTACCGCCCAAAACAATTACCAACAGTTGTTGCAATGTGCAACATGATAACAATTTCATATGCACATGCTTACAAACATACCTGCCACATGTCCATAAATACATACATACATATAGTATATATACATACATATATATATAAATGGCAATTTTTGCGCGTTGTCCGTTTATTTGTATTATAGGTTGTGTTGTTGCATTTTACACTTGTGAGATTATGAAAGTAGTTACATTCCAATAAAATTTTTCCGCACTGAGTGTGTGTTGAAGCTTTGATAGATTTTAAATTATTTTAAGGGTAGTGGGGACATCAAAAATACTATCATAATCTATTATGGGAATGTTGGAACCGTTTTCGTTAAGGTCTCTTTTCTGTCCTTAGAGCTACTTGTCTGAACTACCAACCTGATGATATCTGATCTTGACTGGGTCCAACTTTGACAATACATGCAGTTGAACTTCCCTAACTCGAATCACCATAAGCCACAAAAAAACTTCGAGTTAGAGAGAGCTGCGATTTACGGAATGTAATGTGTATGAAATTTTACTTTTTTGTTGTCAATTCAAGGGTTCAAGTTATGAAGACATTAGAGTTTTTGAAGTTCGAGTTATGGAAGTTCTACTGTATTTATATATTAGGTCTACAACTTTGCTTCCGCCGTTTTTTTTTTTGTAAATTTAAGTTTTTTTTTGTATAAAAACGCTTACAAATGTCGATGAGCCTCAGCCGCACTTTTCTTGGAATCAAATTAATCGACCAGTGCTTGACCCTAGAGACATTCCCGCAAACGTCGAGAATTCGGCTCAAAAAGTGACATTTTCATTGAGAATAAGTTTGGGATGCAAACAGATCTCTACAAATATTTTGTTGGGTTAATGTTGACACAAATGTCAAAGATCGATATAAAAAAAATCGATTTAATCGAGCAGTGCTTGACTCTAGAGACATCTATTGGAAAACGGCGGAAGCAAAGTTGTAGACCTAATATATACGGATAAATATAGTCATTTTAAATATCAATAATGGGAATGGAGCGGCCAGAGTCCTTTACACTTGGCATTGCGTGCTATATGTCTTTCTAATTTAAACTAGATTTTATATATTATATTATACCTATTTTATTTTTCAATCTAATATGATTTATTATTTATCTCTTTTCATGTTGTTCATCGAAACATTGTTAATGATACCAATTTGGTCTGTTACTCTGCACCCTTTGAATTGTTGGCTGAAATATGTATATTTCGAAATAAAGGTACGTACCACTGCTAATTTGTTGATAGTACTTATAAAAATGTATTAAACCACCTTATATTTTATATACTAGGTACCACGCCCTTTTATTCTAGTTTATATAAAATTCCAGAAATTTGATTTTTTTATTGTTTGTACAAGATTATTATCTCTCTCCACCTTCACTTGTTTTGAGTTGTCTTAAGGGGTTATACCAGTGTAACCCATGAAAATTGAGGCGATTTTCGTGAATTTTTTTAAATTAAGTACTGAATCGAATGTTTCGAAGTTTTTGAACATAATAAGGAATATTTTCAGCTATATTTTAAGATTGTTTTTTTTTTTTTTTAAATATTGAAAAATAACAGTGTTATGGGTTTCTTCAAAATTGCGGCCAAATGAGTAGCTGAAGCAAAAAAACTCGAAAAAGGTATTAAAGTTCAAAATACTAAGATTTTTGAAAAATGTCAAAAATTAACAAAATGGCGTAGTTCTAAAAAAATTTGGCCAAATTGATAATTTTCAACAAATCAAAAAGATCGTAGGTCATTGCATAGTAAATATATTCAACAATACTCAGTTTCGATCTAAAGTCAATCGGTAAATTTCTCATTAAATTATTATGTCAGCAATTTTGAAAAATGTCGTTTCAAGAAAAACGCGTTTAAAATTTCGCCTATAGCAGCTTATATTATACCTGCGAGCGGTCGCTCTTTAGAACGCTGTCATTCAAAAACTGTTCAAGATACGACCTTAATACTTTCACATGGTAAGCAAAATAAGCAAAAAATAAAAAAAAATCGATTTTGTGAAAATGTCAGACTGGTATAGCCCCTTAAATGAGTTGGCAATAGTTTTATATATCTTCTCATACAATTCGCGTTCTCCATTACAGCAAATAAATCTATGTAATTATTAGAAAGAATATCCACGCTTCCTTTTCAGTAACACATATTTCACACCTTACCAAATGTATTCATTTTGAATGACGTTTCCGCTTTTTCTGTTTTTAATAAATATTTTTGAAAATGGATATATCTTTCTTTATGTCCTTAAAAACTTTATAGGACTACTATAAGTTAGAGCTGTGCAAATAATTTTTTGTTGTTCTGTCAGCATTAAATATATTCGATATAGTTTATGTTCCTCTAAGGTAGAACCTTCTATCGAGGACGTACATATACTTAATTTGTAAATGCTTAGTACTGTCAGTTATTATTTCCCATAATCAAAAATTAACTCTCACAATTAAAATGAGCATAAGTTCTTCAAGATAAAACCATCAATCCTGAAAATTACAAAATACGGGTCAGTAGAATTCCTGACCATTAACCGTGGGTACAACTGATATCTATTATTTCATTTTGCCAAACTATTACATTTATACTAGAGATACCTTTTAGACCAGTAGAATGTTCGCTTCGATGGCTTGGCGAAACGAATACAGCTATATTTTATAGTATACCGTTCAACTTGAGCTTCATTATAGTCTCTATAGCTTCATTACAGTTCTGACTTATAATATTTTCTGAATTAATTTTCGAAAATCTTAATATATACATATATCCAAGTAGGTATTCAATATTTCAGTAAGCGGTTTCAAAGAAATCTAAAAACCATTTTTTTTTAAATTAACAAAGTGTTTTTTTTTTTAATATAAGTGCTTTAATATATACACTTAATACATATACATATAACTATGAAATTTCAAAGAAGTACTAATGTACATACTTCATATATATATATATCTGAAGCCGCCTTGAGGTAGAGCCTTAAATTCCAGCAATTCTTGTAGCTTTTTTTACAATAAATTGAAATTGTGTGTATAGAAACATGCTAAGGCACCACATGAATACTTAAATGCACTTTTCAAAATTGCACAAAATCAAGTTCAGCATATTTTTTAACTTTATTGACAGCTATTTTTCATGATTTTTCAAGTTCCATGGAAATTGTATAGTTCAATTACAAATGTCAGTTAGTTTCTTTCTACTCTGCGCTATTCCCAACTGCATACTTTTGTTGTTTTTGTAGGCATTTAGCCACTACGAACCCCTCCCCTTTCTTCAACAGACAAGCTGTGAGCAGCAAAACGCCGCGAAGCGTGCTTTTTAGCCGTCGGCAAAGTGCAATTATGAGAAATGTTCAAATGTTGTAAAAGATTTTTGTCAGTACACAGATATCTTATCAGCGAAAAAGTGTAGCACCAAACGGTGGGGCAAAGTTGCAAGCAAGATGTAGTGAATGTGAATGAGCAAAAGCAAAAAGTGGAGAAAAATTGTAAGTGCAATGCAACGAAAATAATACTAATAAAAATTAAAAAAAGAAGAGTATAAAAGAAATGGAAATATTGCTAATATACACATATACTAATATATGTATCTATATATATATGTATGCTTGTAAAATCACAAGCGCAAAGCTGTAAAACAACAACAACAAAGCGACCACCTCGTCACTAGCTAATTGCTGCTACAAAATTGTTAATTTTCAAAAACAAAAAGACAACAACAAATGCAAATAACAAAAAAAAATTGTGTAAAAATGCACAATACAGCAAACAGCTACTAACTAACAATCGACATGTAGCGAGTGTTATATGTGCAACAACAACAACTATAACAGTAGCAATATTTATAAAAATGTCTGCAACAACTAAGCCACAGAGAAGTAAGGTAGCAATCGCAGCAGATAGTTACGCGTTCAAGTTGAGCTGCGCTCGCCTTCCTTGCCGCCGGCAATGAGCATTGTTCCGCTGCTGCTATTGCTGCTCTTGCTTGAAAGCGAACAACATTTCTTAGCTTTAACGTGAATGCAAGAAAGAGGTGAAGGAAGACGGCAGCAGTGAAATTTAAAAAAAAATATGCATACAATATGATAATAAAAATAATAACTAGAAGATAAATATAAAAACAAAAACAACAATTCCGCTACATCACTCTGCCATCCATACACTTTCTTCTCACTTGCTGGCGACTTCAATTTGCACACAGAGCACAATGCCGACTGCCGATTTTATTTCGACTGGCAAATAATGTGGCAACAAATACAACAACAGCACACCACTACAAGCATAAACTACACATTTCCCCTCCCTCATACACACACACACACATACAGTCAAGCAACAACACAAGACCAACAACAACAATTTCCTTGAACATCACCACTTCGTACAATCGCATACAGCGCATCTCGCCATCTCTTTCGCAGTTAAATTTGTATTTGTATTTGTCATTTGCGTTTTGTCGTTTCCATTTCAATTTCATTTCCACTCCATAGTGTTGCATTTCCGTTGCGTTCCCGCTCGTACATGCTCACCTACACAGTGAAAACTTACCACCATGCTGCTTGTACTCTCTCTTGCACTCTCGCTCTCTCTCTCTGGCAATTAATGGTCACAATATTCCATTTTGTTTCTAGAGCGCGCTCTCTGCGCAAAGCTCCGCCCCTTTTAGCGTGTGCCATTTTCCATTTCGTTTTATTTACTGCCGCAGCGTATTTTAATGCCTTTGCCTATATGTTGTTGCTTTAATTGAACGCTTGTGTGTATATGGCTGTGTGCGAACATTTCTGACATTGCTGGTAAATAAATACGTGCGCAATTTTGTTGATTTCATTTTGGATTTGGGATTTCGTTATTTTTATTATTTCTGCTATAATATGCGCATTTTTGTTGCTGTTGTTGCTTTCATGTTTCACATTTTCTTGTTGTTGTTGTTGTTATTGGCTTTTAAATATTTTTTGTTGCTGAAATTCGTATATTTGAGTGTTGTTTGCTTTGTTTCGCTGTTGCTTAGCCATTTTGGTATATGCAGCGCTACGAAATTTTACTGCGAACAGACAGAGGCTTATACTCTGTATATTCATATTTAATATAGAATAAATGTACATACATATGTATGTTTAAATGCGTATTTTAGTATTTTTGCTATTAGAATTAAGATTTTGCAGTTCATTGATGCAAAATGCAATAGAATTGTGCACATGCATACATATGCATTCGAATATATAATTTGTAAGTCAAATTTTGGTTTTCGGCATTTTGAACAAAATTTCTCAGTGAGCAGATGCTCTAACAGTTTTATAGAATAAAATATATGTATGTTAGTAATACATACAGTATGTCAAGAAACAGTTTACACATAGAAAATAAATACACTTTTTCACTTTCCGCAGCCAAATTTTTTACTTTTTACTTCAGTTCAACATATTTTTTGAATCAGGGATGGTTATTTACAGTATTTCAAGAGATGTAATGCAAAAAAAGCTGCGAAAGCAATGCAAAAACCAACCAAGAACAACAAAAAACAAAAATCATTCAATTTTGTTAGTGTCAAGAAAAACTTTACACACTTCGATTGTTTGACTTGTTAAGCACGTGTTATACAGTTAACCGTACTTCACCGTTACCTATTCTTCGCAAAGGCATTTACAATGTATTTGTCAATTAGTTGGTGATTAATTTTTGATTTTTTTCATACCCATTATTGTCTTTTTAATAATCCATGCAAAGGGTTTAGTTTGAAGAGGTCCAACTATTGCCCCATAATCCCCAATGGGGTAAAAACGTTTGAGATCTAACAACAATGTCTTCTTTAACCCTCTAAATAGTGTATAATGGCTAAAAATTGATCGGAAAATATGGAAATACAAGAACCAAAGCCAGAAAAAGGCCCTAAATTATAAATAAGTGGACATGTACAGTGCTTAATGTCTCGAAAACTTGACCAAATTCTAAAAATTTCGATCAGTGTTCATGCGAAAGAGTTCTAGGAAGAGTGCAATATTCAGATTTCTCATGAAACTGCCCGACAAAACATGCTACGACATGAACATGCACGAAGATATGCCAAAAAAAAAATGCTGTCTGCACCAAATGTAGAGAAACGTTTTTTGTTTGCTATTATTAAGTATATTTCTGAACCTGCGAACTACTGGGATGATGTCATATACTGGGACGAGAACAAGAAGATGTTATATTTCAACAATTGGTTAACTAGAGTACGACACAAGACATTATTTTCATTAGAAAGACACAACATCATTTCGATTATTTTTTATAGCACATCTTGAAACATATGTATTCATGTCGTAGCATGTTTTGGCGCGCAGTTTCATGAGAAATCTGAATGTTGCACTCTTCCTAGAACTCTTTCGTAAGAACACTTATCGAAATCTTTGGAATTTGGTCAAGTTTTCGAGACATTAAGCACTGTACATGTCCACTTATTTATAATTTAGGGCCTTTTTCTGGCTTTGGTTCTTGTATTTCCATATTTTTCGATCAATTTTAGCCATTTTACACTATTTAGAGGGTTAAAGAAAACATTGCTGTTAGATCTCAAACGTTTTTACCCCATTGGAGATTATGGGGCAATAGTTGGACCTCTTCAAACTAAACCCTTTGCATGGAATATTAAAAAGACAATAATGGGTAATTCAGGTATGAAAAAAAGCAAAAATTAATCACCAACTAATTGACAAATTCATTGTAAATGCCTTTACGAAGAATAGGTAACGGTGAAGTACGGTTAACTGTATAACACGTGCTTAACAAGTCAAACAATCGAAGTGTGTAAAGTTTTTCTTGACACTAACAAAATTGAATGATTTTTGTTTTTTGTTGTTCTTGGTTGGTTTTTGCATTGCTTTCGCAGCTTTTTTTGCATCACATCTCTTGAAATACTGTAAGTAACCATCCCTGATTCAAAAAATATGTTGAACTGAAGTAAAAAGTAAAAAATTTGGCTGCGGAAAGTGAAAAAGTGTATTTATTTTCTATGTGTAAACTGTTTCTTGACATACTGTATGAGTTTCGTATTATTTGCTATGTGCTCTAGTATATGCAGAGAAATTGAGAAAATGGCGTCGCAAATAAAATTTTTATAGTGATAATCATACAGCATAGCTTGGTATGAAATATTTCCGGACGTATTCATATATTTATTTTTGGATTACTTATATTTATTATATCTATTTATAAAGGGATAACTTTTTTTATTTAATGATAGAAAGTAATTTATATACCTTTGAGTTCTATATAGATTTCATAAGACTTAGATTTTACCTAATTAAAGTTATATTATTAGTCCCTTAGAAAAGTAGTTAATATTTCTCAAGTTCCACCAGAATTAAATACATTTTCCAGCTGCTAGCTATTTATTCTTAAATAATGATAACCCCTTTAAAAAATTAGATAAAATAATCAGTTAATAATTCAATTTTTTTGAGATTTTTTTTTTTATACAAAATAAAAATATCATATAATATTTGTTAAAGGGTTAGGCGTAGTCAGAAACACGAAAAAATGAGAATTTTCAGTAATTTTTTTTGCTATTAAATCATGTTATTTTATAAAAGTAATAAAATGGCATTATTACACAATGTTTTGACTTGAAGACACCAAAAATTAAAAAAAAATATATAATTTCCAAAGTTATAGCTGTCTGTCTTGACCCGGTTTCAAGAAGAGGTCCTTGCGGTGACAATCATAAGTACTTGGTGATTCATCTAAAATCAATTGGATAAGAAATATTAGTTCTATAAATATCCTGGGCCTGAAATTTTCAAAAAAAAATTTTGAAAATCCTGACTACTCCTAACCCCTTAAGCCGTCAGCCAATATAATATAATATATATTAATAATATAATTTACAGCTTTTAATAGCCTTCTCTTAAATATTATTCCGAAAAAATACAAATTCTATATTTTAGTTAAAGAAAAGAAGAAGAAAAAAATTGAGGCTACTAAACAGCTAAATATGTCGGTTATATTTGCAATAAAAAATCCAAGTAAACATATTTGTAATATTTGAAAAATGGAAGAGTTAGAATTTCATTAAGGGGTTATATATGTTGAGGTGCGAGAAAATGGGGACAATTTTAATTTTTATTTAGAGGTACTTATATAGCCATGTTTTTATTGAAGACTTAATATACGTTTTGCGTAGTATAATGTATAATCTGTAAAATCACCTCAAGAACATAAAAAATACTAATAATTGTCAAAGTTATGACATTTTACACAAAACGCGGTTTTTTCTTCAAAGAAGCTTGCCCTGACTACGATTTCAGTCCATCAGCACAACTGAAAGCGTAAAACCAAACAATTTTCGTTAGTATGGACACCTGTGGTGTCAGTGAACGATTCATAGAAATGAGAAAAAAATTCTGCAAACGGGGACGATTTCTTCAAAAAGGCTACGTTTTTCATCTGATAAAAAGCATTGAAAAATGCATAATCTTGAAAAGAAAATTTAAACGAAAAAATTAAATCATTCTAGGACAGCAAATAAAATGCAAAAAAATTGAAATCAGTTGAAAACTCTGTCGCCAATCCAATTCCGACGTTTTCGAAAATACATGATTTCGTTATAATCGCGTTTAATGTTTCAAGTACACTTTTATCTAGTGTAGCGGACGCTGTAACTTCGCTTCTACTGCTTAAATTCGAGATAACGTTCTTAAGAACGTATACTTTAAGATAAAATAATATAAAACTAATTTTTTGACCGTCTTCAACATAAAACCTCTTCATATATTTTATTGACAACTTTCGTATGTTAGATATAATATTTAATTTGACTTGGGTGACTGTTAATAGAAATTAAAAATTTAAAAAAATTCACTACCAAATTTACAAAAACCTAAGATTTAGAAATAAAAATTAGTTTCAAATTTTGAGTATTAAATTTGTTCTACTTTCATTGAAAAGTACAAATAAATTTCATTACAGAGTTAATTATACAGAGCAATCTTAATTTTGAATCCAGTTACATGCGTTAACTATTTTTAATATTTTGAGGGAATTTATTAGAATATCCCGTTAATGAAAATGGCACAGATATTTTTTCATGGACATTACGATTGCGACTGATCCATATTGGATATTTTTTCCAAATTCAAAATGTCAAATATTAATTAATTCGTTTTATGCAATTTTTCATTTTTTGTAATATCAAATGAATTCAGGTTCATGTCTATGATTTAATGTAGGAGCAAGGAAAAATTCCTTAAAATACTTTCTATGAAAAAACGCAAAATTAAATTTATAATATATTATTTTTGTTATCACGCTTTTTGACACATTGGTATTTCTAATTTTATTTTTTTTTCGTTTTTATACTCTCGCAACAAATGTTGCTAAAGAGAGTATTATAGTTTTGTTCACATAACGGTTGTTTGTAACACCCAAAACTAAACGAGTTAGATATAGGGTTATATATACCAAAGTGATCAGGGTGAAGAGTGGAGTTCAAATCCGAATGTCTGTCTGTCCGTCCGTCTGTGCAAGCTGTAACTTGAGTAAAAATTAAGATATCTTGATGAAACTTGGCACACTTGTTTCTTGGCACCATAGGAAGGTTGCTTTCGAAAATGGGCAAAATCGGACCACTGCCACGCCCACAAAATGGCGAAAACCGAAAACACATAAAGTGCCATAACTAAGCCATAAATAAAGCTATGAAAGTAAAATTTTATACAAAGGATCGCACTATGAAGGGGCATATTTGGATGTAATTTTTTTGGGGAAGTGGGCGTGGCCCCGCCCTCTACTAAGTTTTTTGTACATATCTCGCAAACCAATAGAGCTGTATAAACCAAACTTTCTGCAGTCGTTTGTTTTAGTCACTTCCTAATACAGTCCAAAAATGAAAGAAATCGGATAATAACCACGCCCACCTCCCATATAAAAGTTCGGTTGAAAATTACTAAAAGTGGGTTAACTCACTAGCGAAAAACGTCAGAAACACTAAATTTCACATAAGAAATAGCAGATAGAAGCTGCACTCAGATTTTTTTACAAAATGGAAAATGGGCGTGGCGTCGCCCACTTATGGGTCAAAAACCATATCTCAGGAACTACTCGACCGATTTCAATGAAACTTGGTTTGTAATAGTTTCCTTACATCCCAATGATATGTTGTGAAAATTGGCCAAATCGCTTCACAACCACGCCTACTTCCTATATACCAGAACTTTGAAGACGATCTGAATCGTTTACTTTACAATAGATAAAGTAAGTACTAGTGAAGATATCGGTGCAGAACTTTGCACAAATACTATGTTAATAGTGTGGCAGCCCCATTCTAAAAATCACCGAAATCGGACCATAGGTTTTTAAGGCCCCATATATCGAACACGAGGACCTCGGTGCTTCTAACCTAATATTATGGTTTCCAACTTTCAATGGACTGTATACAATATATATGACGAATATGTAGGTCAAATTGTGTATTATATAATATAAATAAAGTTAAATAAATAAATTGCGAGAGTATATAAGAGGTTACACCCGAACTTAGCCCTTCCTTACTTGTTCTTATTATTTTTTTTTTCATTTTGAGTTTTTGTTCTAAAAAATTTATTTTAACATAAATGATAGATATTAATAAAATCGTTCTTAAAATATTTATTGATTAAATAAGTAATTTAAAAATTAGATATAATTTTTTTTAATATTATAAAATGAAATAGAAACAATTGAGCTTTCAAGCTTTTTTAAGAACTTAATGATTGTTGAGAATTTTAAATATCCATATGATGCAAATATTTTATCGAACTTAACCAAATCTTATTGTTATTACAGACGGAATTACTTAAAATTATATTAATAAATACTCTAAAGTATAGTTTTGGGGTTAAATAGTCTAGTTTAAATCATTATTCTTTTCAATAATTATAAAAATTTAATTCGTAAATTAGCAACACTTGCAGACATCTTCCTCTACATACATACAACACGCACTCCAACGCACGTGCAACAAAATTCGCCCTCCAAGCAATTTCCACCTAATCAAACTAAATCAAAATCCTTGCACAGTTTGTCGGCGAACACAAACTAGTAGCTACATAGCTACCGAACTTAGTGTCTTATGTAATCTTGGAATTGCCACACTTCGTTCGTACAATATGCATCTACTTTGTAATTTTGAAATTTTGCAACATTTGCATCTAACAACCGGCAACTAGCAACACAAGTACGCGGGTAATTTCCTTATTTGCAGCTTCGTGCAGAGTTAGTGCAAATAATGAAAATGAAAAACTTTGCAAAAGCTTGAAAGCCAAGCTGGTGATTTGCGCATTTGCGCGCACGTAACTCAATGCCACATTCAGGTGATTCAGGTGGCTGACTAGGCAGAGTCAGAGTCACTTCCTCCACGCGTCGTGCGGTAATTTTCTAACTTTCTGCAGGTGTCAGCTCTGGAAGGGCTGCGCGTCTTCAAGAGCGCCTATATTTTGAAGATCGTTGCAAAAATGCTGTAAAGTAGTAAAGTTCCGGTGGTCCTAAATTTCGCTGTAACCTTTCGAATTATTAACTTTCAATCTAATATCCAGTTGACTGTTCTTAGGCATGTAGTTTCTTCAAACACTTCTCTATGTTGCTCTTTTTATATAATATCATCACTTTTCTCCAATATTTTTGGTTTTGAGGGTAACTTAAAAGCTAATGAATGCAACAAAAACAAATAATTAGTTTTTTTTAGATGCCAGTTCGGGGTCCTGTTGAAGGTCTTACTCTTGTACTCTTGTATGGAAAGATTGTACTACGCATGTTGATCGGATTGGTGATGAGCTGAGGTTTTGCGGAGAGGAAATGAGAATTTTTAGACACTAACTATCAAGATTAATTGAATTTGAGATTATGACAGTTTCGTTCTGGTACCATTTTGTAATTCATTAAATGGGGTTCATCTAAGAAAATACATTTAGTGAGGATTTGCAGAAATTTTTAAACAAGAATATTAAAAACCAGGTCATTGTGACATCATTCCGACGTGCATAACTCCTAGCAGAATCATCTGAAATCAAGTCCCTAAAAATACAAAAATACATGTTCAGTTAAAACTTTAAACTATAACTTGGTTGAAGGAAAAATAATGAAACTTGAATATTTGGTTTCTACGCAAAAGTTAAGTATAAGTATAATTTCTCGGTATTTTTTCAAATTGTTGTATTTAAAAAATATAATCTACCGTTCAGGGCTTTGAAAATAATATCTCAAAAAAATCTCTTAAGAAATTCATAAAGATTGGTAGAATAGTTCTGGAGAAATATAGGCAACCCATTTTGAAAACACTGTTTTGGAAAAAACTCCTTTAAAGTTTTGATTGACAATAAAACTATCCTGAAGCACTCACTCACTTTCTTCAGACTGCATCTCCAAATCTTTTCCTGGGATCGACTTAAAAGGATAGGAATTCTGATGTTGTAAAATTTGCATGACTCTTTCTTAAGGGGTTACCCCAGTCAGGATTTAAAAAATCAATTTTTCGCATTTTCGTTAAGTATCTTATCTTAAAACCATTATCTGAAAAATTTAAGTTGATCCAAGTTATTCGACAAATAACAAAGAGCGCTCGGGCACTCCAAAACGCTCGGGTGAAACTTTAAATGAGTTTTTCTCAAAACAGTGTTTTTTGAACTGCAACTGCAACACGAAAACCGTTCAGTAGATTTTAATGAAATTTCTACAACTTTTAGAATACATAATAATCCTGGGCCTGTTTTTTTCAAAATTTCGATTTTTTAAGATCAATTAACTGTTGATTTTTTCCCAAAAATCTTGAAAAACAATTCCTGAGGCCGCCATTTTGTAATTTTTGAAAACAAGAATAAATAAATTTGACTCTTATATATTTTGGACTTAATCAAAAGTTTTTGCAATCTTTTTAAACCCATCTGAGTTTTCCTAAATTAATTATAACACTGTTTATTTTTGTTTTATGATATTAATTAGTAAATAATTAATTAAACATATGAAATATGCGCCGTTTCGTTCGATAATCTGTTTCCATCTAGACGGCAACTTCATAATACCCCCTCGTAGAAGCCCTCCTCCTTATTTCCGAAGAACTCAGACAGCCACTTTCCACAAGCCTCTTTTGAATTCAACTTTACACCACCAAGGGCGTTCGCCATGGACCGGAACAGGTGCTAATCACTTGGCGCTATGTCCGAGCTATATGGTGAATGCGATAAAAACTCCCATCCGATCTCCCATGACTTCTGACGAGTCATTAACGAAATGTGTGGTCTGGCGTTGTCCTGGTGGAACACTACACCCTTCCTGTTGGCCAATTCTGAACGCTTCTGGTCGATCGCCTGCTTCAAGCGGACCAGTTGTTCGCAGTAGATGGTAGAATTAAGCGTTTGGTCATATGCGAACAGCTCATAGTGAATGATTCCCTTCCAATCCCACTAAACACACAGCAAAACCTTTCTGGCCGTCAATCCCGGCTTGGCCACGGTTTGGAACGATTTAGCGATCTTCGAGCACGACCGTTTTCGCTTGATATTGTCGTTTGTGATCCACTTTTCGTCGCAAGTCACCATTCACTTCAAAAATGGGTCGAGTTCGTTCCGTTTCAGCAGCATATCGCAGGCGTTGATTCGGTCCAGAATGGGTTTTTCCGTCAAATCATGCGGCACCCAAATATCAAGCTTTTTTGTGTATCCAGCCTTATGCAGATGGTTTAAAATGGTTTGGTAGCTAACTCCCATCTCCTGGGCGATGTCACGAGATTCAACATGCCGGTCTAACTCGATGTTTTCCATGATGTTATGTTATCAAACCGCTATGTGCATAGCAGCACTGTTACTTTTCATTCATCTCAGCTGTCTATCTTTTTGTTTCTATATATATACATATATATATTTAAATATTTACTTATGTAAACGTATGTGCATAAAATATTGAAAAACTTTCTATCTGCATTCTAATAATACTTCTCACGCCCCACCACCTACTGCTTTTGTCGCTTACATAAAATGCAAGAACGCTCTTAGTCCCAACAGCCGCGCTCTATCTATCTATATCTGTGTAAATCAGCTGGCTTCGTGTGCATTTTTCGTCTGTAAGCGACAAAAGCAGCTGCAATATGCAATCTCCTTTTCTTTTGTTGTAGCAACAGTAAATCCACGACGACATCCTTCTGCGTCGCGCCGCGCACAATAAGGAAATGTATTGTATGTACATAGATATATATATATTATATATAGTATATAATATTTGTATGTACATAGGTATGTGTGTAGAAGCTTACTCCTTTGCTTTTATTTTTATTTTCATTTCCATTTTATTGCGCACTGTTACTCTGCGTTTAATTTTCTTTGTCGGCGCATTGTTGTTGCTGTATACTTGCATCCTTCCTACGTCGCATTCTCCTTTCGTTTCTTCACTTTGCTTTTTAATTTTGCACTCTCTGGCTTTACTCGCCTCACTTCTCCTCACCTCATCTCTTATCGCGCGCCAAACTTCACTTTTTGTCTTTCGTTGCGCAAATTCACTTGGCAGGATGTCTGCCAGCGGGATTTTCATTTTGTTCGTGCAACAAAAAACTGCAAAACTACAAAGACAACAACAACAATGCACGAAAATTTTGCTGCATTCGTTTACAACTTCAATGCGCGGCCACGCCCTTTAGTTTTTATTCTATTCGCTCAACATTTCGCTCTGCTTTGCGAAATTACTATAATGGCTGTTTTACTCGTATGTAGTTTTTGTGGTTCTTTTGGTGAATAGATTTTTTTGTTTTGCAACTTTTCTTTGCAACGAGGTTTTTGTTTGTTTTCCCTTTCAGATGTCATTAAATGGCAGCCGTTGCAACAATGGCAGTTTTAGTTGGGGATTTTCAATTTGAGTGCAAAAAATTGCAAGAAAATCGGAGAGGAAAAAGTGAACGAAAATCGATGGCAGGTCATTAAGGAGGCTTTTAGTTTTTTATATATTTACTTGATCTGTTTGATATATGTATTTATATAGAACAAAGGTTCGTAATTACAAAAGGGAAAAATAGTTTTGTAAATATTTTGAAAATTCGTTGAAAATAGAAATATAATAATACAGCAATTTTCGAAAAATCGATAGAATCTGGTTCTTAACTCAGGCTGGCATACATATGTTTAATAATTATGATACGAAGAATAGGAAAACAAAGCATTAATTGCTTGAAATTTCTATAGGATTAAAATATGTTTGAAAAGGAGGGATTATTTCAAGATTCTCGCCAAGAAGTATATATCTTTATATATGTATTAATAAGTATCTAGGGTTTCTCAATAGGGATGCTACAAAAGTAAAACAATAGGGACAGCAAACGACGCAAATTTTGTCCCACTCTTTTGACATTTCACATCAGTAAGGTTTGTCATTTCATCATGGAAAGATACGAGTAGAAATTATTAAAATTTACTACCGACGTTCGGATGTGACGGTGACGTCTTTTGGTCGTACTTCTTCCATGATGATCAAGATCGGCACGTTACTTTGAATGGGAATCGCTACCGCTCAACAATAACCGAATATTTTTGGCCCGAATTGGATGATATGGACTTGTACAATATGTGGTTCCCACAGGACGGCGCCACCAGCCACTGCGAATGTCACAATTGATTTATTAAAAACCAAGTTGAGTGAACGTGGTATCTCACGTAAGGGTCCAATCAATTGACCGCCTCAGTCGTGCGATCGACGCCGTTAGACTATTTCCTGTGGGGCTACGTCAAGTCTATAGTCTATGCTAACAAGCAAGCGACGATTGATGAACTTCGTACGAAGATCGAACGGAAAATTGCGGCAGTATTTATGCTTGAAAATCGTCGAAATTGGGTTCAGCGTCTGGACTGTGCGAGTGGTGGCCATGCAAAAGAAATGCGAGTTCCATACATAAAGGCCTCTTTTGTAGCGCTCTTATCGAAAAACCCTTTACTATGCATTTCAAATGGTTGATAGGAGAGCGTTTTCAGAATAACCAAATCGATGGATTAAAAAATAAATAATAGCTTAAGACGTTGCCACCTGTTTAAAAAATAAGAAAATCGATGAGATAAAGAAACATTTAAGACAGAGGAAATTTCAAGGGCTTACAATAAAAGTAACGATAAGAATTAATTTTTGAGTATTTCGAAGAAAGATGCCACCTGTTTAAATAGTTTAACTTAATAAAGTTGTATTATGTATTCCTAACTAAAATATTTAAGAAGGCTTGCAGTAAAAAATATTTTGGCAGTACAAAATCTTTCAAAAACTGCTATTGGCTGGCCAGCAGTCTTCTAGATTTGGCAGAGAATAATTTTGTTTCCCTCGGTAGACATTATTTCATGTAAGCAAATTCTGGTTAAAAGCTGAGGCATTTAGTCAGCTTTCCGTTACCTTTTTGAAAGCCTGCTAGTAGTCTTCCACCGACTTTGTTGTTATCTAGGAATAGTTTTATAACCTTCCTAGCTTCCTTTGTAGCTTCCTCTCGTTCGAGTAATGTAAAGACAATTAAGGAGTTATATACAGTTAGGAGGTCGAAAAAAGGCATTTTTCAAGAATTTTTTCTAAGCAAACTATTTAGTTTATTAATTTGAAACTTGGCAGGTATATTATGACAACCTTAAACTATACACATATTTTTTATTGCCAAAAATAATTATCGGGAACGTTGATATTGCCAATTTTGCAGAGGTCCGCAAAAAAGGCCTCTTGCGGTAAGCACGATATCTATGGTCTGGATCATCTAAAATGCAAAAACCAAATAAATTTCATTAATATAATAAATAATCTAGCGATTGATCGAAGGAATTAGTAAAAAAAATTGTTTGACAAAATGGCGGCTACTCAAAGCAAAAGGTTCGATTTTCGACCAAAATTCGGGTTTTAATTGTTTATAAAAATAAGAAATTTCCATCGGAAGGGGAAATCCTTCGATTAATTACTAAAAAATATAGTTAAGAAGCTTGTGTAAAAATTTCTCCGTTTCCGTTTCTGAGAAATCTTGCTCACGGACTTTGAAAACACCGTTTCGAGAAAAACGAGTTTAAAGTTTTGTCCTCTACTGCGAGATCCCTCGGCGCGCCTTCACTAATGTGTCTATAACTTCGAAAATATTCGTCGGATCGACTTGAAATTTTGTGTGTGTATACTCAGATATACATATAAATATTAAGAAAACGCAAAAAAAAGTCGATTTTTTGAAAATCCTAGAGTATATAACCCCTTAAATTGAACAATTCAACAAATAAAAGAATTCTTACCCATTAAAGTATGGTTTTATCAAACACTAACCATATTTATATTTCACTAAATTAATTTTTGAATATAAATTTCCAGTTAGATTGTTTCGTTTGTTTCTGAAGATAGTTCCTTCACAGAAATTGCAATATTTAAAGAATATTTCATTTTTCGAAGGTCTTCTTCTGCTAAAAATTAAAACAACAACACAAACTCGAGTTCAATGAGTAATTAAAATCTTTATAAATTCCAAGAGTCGAAAATCGTGAGCATATTTTGGCGGCTGAGATGTTTTGATGGTTCTTAAGAACCTGCTTCAGTACATTTGATAAGGCTTGAGTGTACTTTTGTTACTCGCTTGGAAAAAAGACTGTTATTTTTTCGACAACAGATCCATAGGTCAATAAAATGCCTCATTGGAGGGCCTCAAATAAAGTCTTTAACTCATGAAAAGCGAGCGATTTTAAAATTTTCCATTGTCTGAGAGTTTTTCTATATATTCTAGGAAACTGAGAGTTTATTTATTTCGTTTTAGTCCGTTTTATTTATGTATGTACTACATATAAAAGATCAATCACGGCTTTACATAGTCGTCATGTTTTCACATTTATGATTATATACTCATACTCACATCGTATAATAAGTTTATGGGTAATACATACTAGTTATTATTTTCCACCCCATTTCGCCCGCTTTTTGATTTCAGTCACATATTACTGACTTAAACACGTAACCATTTTCAATTTTCAACTTACACAAGTGTTATAATTTGAATGCTACCGAAGAGCAGAAAAAAAAACTTGATTGAAATGGCGAAAAATGCCAAGCCACAAGAAGCTAGTGGAAAGCAAGAAAAGGCGGTAGCAGTCAGTAGACAGCTAGCAGCGCCGCAAACGAACAAATAAAAATACAAGTTTTGACGGGAGTGTTTAAACTCAATTAGCATAAAATGCAATCCATCATTGAAAATGTCAAAAACTGCTGCGGTTAAGCCAAAAGCGGGCGAGTCAAGGCGGCCGGCGCGCCGAACAACTTGTGAGGCGTAGAAAACTATGTGTTTACATATATGTATGTGTGTGTATGTATTTAAGAATTTTATAAAACAAATAGCTGATAACAACAACAACAAGCTGTTGTAATAGAATAACATTAGCAATATGAGCGAGCAATTGTGTAGCAGCGAAAGCTAAAAATTGCTTCGAGAAACAACAACAACACAAGCATTTTTTCTTTAATAAATTAAATAAATATGTTAATCAAAAAAGGCAAATATGCTTGGGAGCTGTCATAAAAAGCGCTAAATTGTATGCGCCGTAACGACTCGGCCATTATTTGCTGTGTGTACGATGATATACATGCACCAGAACTATGATGATTACTTTGTGCGCAAGAGGCTGCGACAGGATATATTTTTTTTATCGCATGCTAGATTTTCTTTTGTAAAAAAAATATGGAAAAAAGTATTAAAAATAAAGTTGGCACATAAAGATAGAAGTTAGTATTGTCCAACAGCTCAAACCACTCCTGCTGGTCATAAAAATCGAATAGCATTTTATAGAAAAAATTTGCAAAGCGAAAAAAATGTGAAGCTTTTTTCAAAAATGTATGCGCTTCCGCTATAAAAGCGCCATAGCATTTGCGTAGATAACTGCTAACTGTCGAGTGCTGTGTGTGCTGGCTGCTGGTCAAAACCCTGCAGAGAGTGCCGTTGAGTATGTGAGAAAGGCGGCTCGCAGGATGTGTCCTTTTGTGTGTCTGCAGGTGAATTTATTGCAAATTCTTGCAGCAGCATAATGTCTCATAAACTTTATCCAAGCTAGTCATGTAACACAAAAGAGCATACACGCTAACACATATACACACACACACATATGCAACCACTTGCAGCTGTGTGCAGGCAGCTTAAAGCGTTTTTTTTTTTACAACCCACCTGAGTGCCCTCGAAGCCTTAAAATTATCGCTTTCAATCTTGAAAGTCAATAAAAAATGTGAGGAAGGAAGCTGAGTGCCAGCACACATACACACCAATGCACAAAATCTCTTCAGCTAAGTGTGTGTGTGTGTGTCATGGCAATAATCGTATGTTCTTGCTGACGTTTTACTGGCTCGTTCATAGATTCTTAACGGATATCATCGTATATCGAAAAATATGTTTAGGATTTTTTGAGGATTTTCATATCTAAATTACGCATATCCTGCATATAAAACGCACTTAAGCGCTGCACACGCACATTTTATGCCTCAATTTTGCTGTTGGAATGTTCAAAGTGTATGCAAAAGTACAAAAAAACAACAAAAAAGTGGAAAGTGAAAATTTCAAAATAGCCAATACAGCACACGTGTGCTAAAGGTACAATGGCTGAGTAGCGGCAATATGTTATGTGTGCACACACACACACAACAATATATATAAGTAAAATATTATCCTCGTGGAGTAATTTGTTTTACTATTTTTATTCTAAAATTTGCTTGCGAAATTCATTGTGCCCAACTTTTAAGTGAAATAGCATTAGAGGCATTATCGGTAAATGTTGATAACTCTTGTATTTTATGGGTGGAAAGGAATATGTACATACATATGTATATGAGTAACCTATTATGAAATTATTATTAAATTCTTGTTAAACCAAAAAAGGCCTAAATTAAAAGAAAACTGCTAAACTTTTTATATATTTTTATATATGGCATTATAATGTTATGGGAGTTCGAATATTACTGGTCATAAAATGTCACCCAGTATATTAAAAAAAATGCATATTTTTCCCTTTCCCATTTTTTTTTTTCGTAACGACATGCAGCCACTGACTCCGTTTCAATACTAAACTGGCGAATTACAGGTTTTTACTGATCACGACACTCACTAAATACTCACTGCCACTCACAAACAATACTGGTATTTCCAATTTTAATTGATTTCGATGCATTATTTACATTGGGTTGGTAAAAGTTACCTTTACTCACACAGATCCTTTTATTTTGATAGCTTATAAGTATGTAGGTCTTTCAACAATTTAAAACAGCATTCTGAGAAGAAGTGATAATTTTGAAGTTTCCTCACTCCTTGGAACAAAGATATATGTTGATATAGGTGACCTTAACATTGACTTTTCTCTGGTATTTTGGCTCATCAAATTTATTGAGTATCAAATTAAAGCTTAGATTATAATATCACTACATTTAAGTAACAATACCACCTATTGTCCTTCAGTGACTTGTGTTTAAAGCCTTTTAATATGCTATTCTATGTATATATATTTCGAATATTTTCATGAAAATCAGTAATCTTGAAACAGAAAAAATGTTTTTTGTTATGTCCATTTCATGCTGGTGAGGCTTATTTTTATGAAGTTATCTCTTTCAAAATTTTCAGATTGTAACCTCTCAGTAATAATTTCTCAGTTTCAGTATCTCTCTACGGTCTTCTTTTCCTGAAACATTCTTGATAGTATGTAGACTAAATGCAAATAAATATTCGGGTCCTACCTCTGTGATGTTCACCGAATTTCTATTCTATACCATTTTTCTTTCGTCTACCATTTTTTCCCCCTTTTCTTGTCTTATCTATGATCAGGGTACTTGTACTTTCAAACAATATCTTCATTCATATTTTATAATATATTAAAATGTTTTCGATAAAGAGTTATCTAAAGATTTTTGCAATAAAACAAAAATATAAAGGTTGCACATCGCTTTGGATAGAATTCCTAGAACCAAGCTGTACCTCGCCTTATTCGTAATACAGTGGAACTTCCATAACTCGAAGATCTCTCTAACTCGAACTCTTTAGAAATCAAATTTCATACACATTTCCTTCCATAACTTGAACTTCTATAGATTAGATTAGATTAGATTGTGAGGATTGCACCGCGACCTCAGGTCTATTGTGCCCTCTCCAGTTATCACAGCACCCCCTCCAACCCCGTCACGTTAAGAAATCTTAACAGTGTTGCAGGGCTGATGCATGCGATACTTCCTCTTTGGGGATATAGAGCCCCAATTGTCTGTCCCCTTTCCTTCGCGATCGCCGGGCAGTCAAGGAGTAGGTGCTCTGGTGTCTCCGCCTCTGAATCACAAAATCGGCAAAGATCCGACGAGTGGATTCCCATTTTGTGTAGATGACACCGTAGTCTGCAGTGGCCGGTATATAGTGCCACTAATTGTCTCAGTTTGTTCCTGGGGAGCGCCATTAACTGTTTGAATCTTTTCAGATTGTATCCTCCTGGGAACAGTTTGGAGTGACGAAGTCCCTGCATGTGCAACCAACAGCGATTCCTGCTTGCTGCCTCCTCCTCTTTCAGGCGGGTTGTAAGAACATGCCGACCAACCGCAATAAAGGGCTCTGGCCCGATTGGGCTGGTGGCCGCGGCCTTCCTTGCTAGTTGGTCCGCGAATTCGTTTCCCTGTCTATAACTCGAAGATTTCTCTAACTCGAACTTTTGAATTGGCAATAAAAATCAAATTTTATACAAATTGCCCTCCATAACTCGAATTTTTCGACCAGGATTGAGACAGAATTTTAATCTGAATTTATATCTAATGGAGTCAAACAGAAAATATAATATTACTCTTATGGATTGCATGTAAACATGTAACAAAGACAGTCAGACTGAGACTGAGATACAGACGTCAAGAACAAACAAAAGTAAACTGCAACAAACTAAATTACGGCATTAACGAATGCCAGAAAACTTTATGCGAATTTAATAAATAAAATTGTGTATAAATCTATATCTTACAGCTTTTTGAAAAATTTTATGTTTTAATCAAAATTCTGTAACTCGATGTTTTTTTTTCGTGAAAGAAAAATGAGCTTGGACAATTAACAAGTCTCTCAATCCTTTAATTATTTTTCATTTCTGTTTTGCTTAGTTAATCCATTTACAATAGTTAATAGTTTTTTTTTTTAAATAAAATTCACTTGTTAAGCCATATTAATTTTCTAAAACATATATCTAAACCAAGTACTAATTATAATAAACCGTTACACATATCTACAATTAATATATATGTACAAAAAATACAAAGGAATATGCAATTATCTTTGCCTGTTCTAATCACTCACATATATAGATATACATATGTAATAAATATGTTCATATCAAAGGAATGCAATTAAAATGACACACAAGTCGGAAAACTCGAAAACTCGATTTCAATACTCATACAACCAGTAATTAAGTCCCTTGTGCCTAATTGTCAACTACAACTTTCAACTATTTGCCTAAATTAAATGAAGAAAATTGTAATTTATAATGTCACGCATATTAGGAAAGTGTGTGTGTGTATTAGTAGTAGAATGCTGTAAAAGTCACATATAAGCATCTGCACTAGTGTGCATACATTAACCATAAGTTTAATCAGATACATGTATATGTGTGTCGGTATCTCTGCATGTATCTGAGAGGCGTGCTTATGAAAGGATACGCTTGGTAAAGGATAAACAAATGTATGTAATTAAGACAAAAGTTGGCTGTGTAAATTTATCATTACATACGCGTGAGTGTGTGTGTACGAAAAACTAGCGTTAACATAACAGTATATATTACAGCTTTTGCTTTTTAGTTATATTGCCGCACGATTATATTATAATTAAGTTGAGTTTCGAAAAGTGCGTTCAAATTACGGATGATTGTGTGTGTGTGGGGAAAGGATTGGCCGAAAGCGTTAATGAGTGCTGGCACAAGGCGGATTATTTGTAAAATGTGAAAACTGTGATTTCAGGATTTATTTTACTAATTTGTATTTTTTAATAGCGAGGATTTAGTGATTCATTCACACTATTCAAATTCATTATTTTCTAAATTAATACTTTGAATACTCAAAGACTGACTTTTTGACTTTCTTCATCTGAAGAAATCTAATTGTCATTGTAACGATCGGGTCAACCATTTAATTTAGACTCTTAAGGACTTTGAATAATTAATCTGATGTATCTTGAAATTTGATTCGTTTAACTACCGAATTGAATCATCCCATATTTCGAAATGACTTGATGTCAAAATCGCACCAAATGTCGTTTTTTTGAAATTCATAAGTGCTCAGATTGTTCTTTCTAAGAATTTTTATAGTTTTCTTGCCTACTAATGGAAACCCTTGAGGCTATAGCCTTTCAGTTAAGAGTTATTTTTTTGCGGAGCAAGGTCAGGAGTCAACCTTTTAGCCTTTCTGGAAAAGTGGGTGATATTTTCGTATTGCGATCAAGATTAATACCGTTAGCCAAGTATACCGTCAAGCATCTTCCATGTATCCATGGGTCTGAATAAAGACGAAATAATTTTTATACTCTCGCGACAAAGTTGCTAAGAGAGTATTATAGTTTTGTTCACATAACGGTTGTTTGTAACAACTGAAATTAAACGAGTTAGATATGGGATTATATAATATATACCAAAGTGATCAGGGTGACGAGTAGATTTGAATCCGGATGTCTACCCTTCAAATGTAAAAAGTAAGCTATCTTAATGAAACTTGATACACATATTCTTTGGCACCATGAGACGGTTGGTATTGAAAATGGGCGAAATCGGACCACTGCCACGCCCACAAAATGGCGAAAACCGAAAACACATAAAGTGTCATAACTAAACCATAAATAAAGCTATGAAAGTAAAATTTGGCAAAAAGAATCGCACTATGAAGGGGCATATTTAGATGTAATTGGGAATGTGGGTGTGACCCCGCCTCAAACTCAAACTCTCTAGAGTCGTTTCTTTTATATACTCCCTTGTACAATCAAATCGTGGAAATCGGAATATAACCACGCCTATCTCCCATACAAAGGTTATGTTGAAAACCACTAAAAATGCTTTAATTCAGTAGAAACTTCAGATTTCATGGTAAAGATGATGGTACAGAAGAGCTACACTCAAAATGGTATACAAAGTTTGAAATGGGCGTGGCCCCACCCACTTATGGGTCAAAAACCATATCTCAGAAACTACTCGACCAATTTCAGATTGTACTATTTTCCTTTCATTCCAATGATATATTGTGAAAATAGTCCAAATCGGATCACAATCACGCCTACTTCCCATGTACCAGAATTTTGAAGTCGAACTGAATCGTTTACTTTTCAATATATATAAAGTAAGCACTAGTGAAGATATCGGAACAGAACTTTGCATAAATACTGCATTTATACTGTGGCACCCCCTTTCTAAAAATCGTCGCAATCGGACCATAGGTTTTCAAGGCCCCATATATCGAACATGAGGACCTCAATGCTTCTAATACTTTTTTTAACGAAAGTATAAGTAAGTCCCTCAGATGTTTTGATTAGGGAAATCGTGTCACAACTTCCCCTAGCTCCAATATACCTAATATTTGGGTTTCCAATTTGGTTTCAATGGACCTTATACCATATATATGCCGAATATGTGGGTCAAATTGTATGTTATAATAATAAAATTAAAAAAATAAAATGCGAGAGTATAAAATGTTCGGTCACAACCGAACTTAGCGCTTCCTTAGTTGTTCCAATCTGTTTTGGCGCTTGAAACAACAATTTCCTGAGAATCAATATCCCTAATAAAAGGGCAAACTCAGAGCCATGTAAAGAGATGAAGTCAAATATCTTATGCATACCAGATAAGAAGGTCTAACAACCCTAGTAGAAGAGTTGTTAGACTGCAAGCTGATCGATGATTATTACCAATAGTTAAGAAACATTCTCTCTTTTTATTATATATCTATAACTACTCCAAAAGAACCTATTTGACTTATTTGAAGCTCTGAACGGAATCTGTAGTGGAAAAAAATTCAAAAAAGACAAAATAGAAAATTGATGGCATTCTCTTAAGCTATATTTTATCTATTCATGGAAAAGCTCCAAATAAAAATAAAAAAAAAACGTTTGATAAATGATAAAATTTTTGAGAGCGTTTAACTTCTTGTTCTTAATACTACACTATTTATTAATAGTTACTAACGCTGCTTTTACCATCTATCAATGATCCTTGGCATCCAATAGGATTCTAATTCGCAACTCACCGAGTTGTCATACACCCGTTATTTGTCATACATGAACAAATATGTGATAAAGGCTATCGATATGTGTGCGTGTGTATATATGTAATATATTTAAATACAAGCAGCTTGAAAAGTGAAACCAACAACAAATGACTAATAGAGCATCCATCAAATGGACTGTCATCGTTGTTACGAACTTCAACAATACTTTCGGCAAACATTGCTGCATAAACAAAGAAGTAAGCCACAAAACCGGCGCTGAAGTCATTTGCCAACAATTCAAATTCCACCAAAAATTTGTTTGTTGTCGCAACGATTGCAGGATTAGACAGATTAGAAGGCACTCAGCTTCACTGCAAATGCAAATGCGACGCTCAGCTGTCAAATGTGGAAAAACTAAAATGAAGTTGTAAAGCGAATTGTGTGTCCTTTCGTCACATTGTCACGACGCACGCGCTCAAAGCAAGCCACAACAATCGGCATTGATCACACCTCAACCCTCACGCCTGCCCGTTTGCAATATTGCATATGCATACATTTGTCCCAAACACACACGCATTCACATATTCAAACACACTCAGTGTTTTCGAAAATATTTTTGATAGATTTGAATATTATATATTCACAGTTGCATATTTTGTGTCATTTGCTGGCTTTGCATGCATATTTGTTTTTTTTTTCTCTTTCCTCGCCGTTTGTCACACACTTTCGTTTCGTTTTATTGTTTGTTAGGTAATTAGTCGTCTGATCAATCATAATTCATCATTTGCTTAGGCCGAAAAAATGTCTTTGTGGGCTTCCAGTTTTTTTGTCTATTTGCCTTTAATGCAAATGTGTCACACACATTGTTGTTGCATAAGGATACAAAGGACATCGGAAGGGAATTTTGAATTGTTTTTAAATTTATTTTGCATATATTGGGGCGCTAGGATATAGGTAAATATCAATTGCTGCGCTAAATTATTTTTGAAAGGGTTTGAAACGAGATTTGAGATATGAATTTTTTAATATGATTTCTGAAAATCATATGTAACTTCACGTTTAGGTAATGTACAATAAATAATAAATACATAAGAAAAACAAGTAAGGAAGGCTAAGTTCGAGAGTTATACTCTCGCAATATATTTATTTAATTTTATTAATATAACACACAATTTGACCCATATATTCGTACAAAGTCCTTTGAAAATTGGAAACCCTAATATTAGGTATATGGCATCTAGGTAAAGTTATGACCCGATTTCTCCCATTATTGGCACGGAGTCATATTATTAGAAGAAAAATATTCCCTCTGAATTTCTTCAAAATATCTGAAAGACTACTTATACTTTCGTTAAAAAAAGTATTAGAAGCACTGAGATCCTCATTTTCGATATATGGAGACTTTAAAACTTATGGTCCCATTTCGAAGCTTTTTAGAAGGGTGATGCCACTCTTTAAATACAGTATTTGTGCAAAGTTCTGTTCCGATAGCTTCACTAGTGCTTACTATATATATTGTAAAGTAAACGATTCAGATCGACTTCAAGGTTCTGGTATATAGGAAGGAGGAGTGGTTGTGAACCGATTTTTTCTATTTTCACAATATATCTGTGGGATGCAATTAAAATATTACGAATCGAGTTTCATCGAAATTTGTCGAGTGATTTCGGAGATGTGGTTTTTGACCCATAAGGGGGCGGTGCCACGCCTACTTAAAAATTTGCATACTAATTTGTGTGCAGCCTTTCCGTACCTTCTTTGTAATGAAATTTAAGGTTTCTGGTGTGTTTTCTTACAGAACTAAAATAGTTTTAGTAGTTTTCAACATATCCTTTGTATGGGCAGTGGGTGTGGCTATAAACCGATTTCCTCCATTTTTGGACTGTATAAGGTAGTACCTAAAGGAAACGACACTAGAAAGTTTGGTTCATATAGATTTAGCAGTTTATGAGATATATACAAAAAACTTAGTAGGGAGCGTGGCCACGCCCACTTACCCAATAAAACTACAACCCCTTCACAATGCGATCCTTTGTACCAAATTTTGCTTTTATAGCATTATTTATGGCTTAGTTATGGCACTTTATATGTTTTCGGTTTTCACCATTTTGTGGGCGTGGCAGGATCTCCGATTCGCCCATCTTCGAAAACAACCTATGGTACCAAGAAGCACGTGTACAAAGTTTCATCAAGATAGCTCAATTTTTACTCAAGTTACAGCTTGCACAGACGGACGGACATATTATGGCCACTCGTCATTCTGATCACTTTGGTATATATAACTGTATATTTCTTTGGATTTATTCGAAACAACAAATATTGCCATTATGTATGGAATACCACATCCTGTAAACCCAGTTTTCCATGATCCTGGTATAGTAGATTCTATAGTTTCTTCATCTATTACCCTATTAGTTTGCTTGATTTCATCATTGAGGTCTAATTAGATCAGTATTTACGGTTGAACACCGTAATCACATTTAGATAATTAGTGTATTGTTTTCTAATAGTTTCATAGTTTCTAATATAAAATAAACCAATATATCTAATGAAATGAGAACCATTCATTTAGGCTTTACTTACGTTTCGTAAATTCCACACTCAATCGACATTAGAGATCCATGAAAGTTTATAATCTCACCACAAGTCCGGATTCATATCTCTATAGAAAAATGTATCTTATTGAACTCAAGAAACACTCTGGACTTCCTGTGATTCATTATGGGTGTAGGGAATCCTTCTCTCCTGCAAGTCATCCCAGGGTAATCAACGTGGACAAGAGTATGTAGACTGAACAATTTATAGCCAGTTCCAAAATAATGAAACGAGACTGTTTCCCAAAAAAGGACCCGACTCCTAAATTTGTATTACGTTTATTATTCGCGCTAGTTCCACTTACCCTATATATCGTCGTGATGAACGAGGAAGATCTTGCACAGTCTGTAACATATTGATAAATATTGTATAGAATAGGGTTTTGCAAATTTCATTTATGGACTAATATTATGATATTTTGGTTCCACACTTTTCAGAATCTACCTTAAACTAGTTTTCGAATGAGTTCTTCTAAGGGACGTACACAACATTTTGTTCGCCATGAACATTACTAAATCCTTGCTAAGGCCTTCAACAAGCTGTAGTGATTAGAAGTTCGCGTTGTGCTCCATAGAACAAAGGAGTGATAGCAGTTCTAACAAATGTAACTCTATTAGTGATATACAAGATCTGTTCATAAAACCAATTTGGAGTTTGAAGATAACTCAATACCGTCGATCTTTCTCTTTTAGGGACTATAAATAAGACTTTAATATTCTCTCACTTCTGTGAGAAAGTGTTAAACATTATACTTCCTCTCCTCTTGGAGAATTTTGTATCGGTTGCGAAAACTCAATTGATTGAGGCATATATAAACAGTGATACATACATATGTACTTAAACCATGTGAACCAGTAAAGAGAAAGAACCTTAAAGTCTGCCCCTTTATACAAAATATATTATCTGTGGCATTCCAAAATGAATGTATCGCCTTTTACTTGTTAATAAAAATGCTACCTTTGATTGATCTCCAATCAAAAAGTTTCGAGGCAATTGGCAGTAAGCATTTGCGTTTCTTTCGGCATTCATTTCTCCATCTGCTCGGTCATGCATCACATACATCCATATATACAATTTGGAAAGCTAAGACACATATCAGATTGGCAGATCGGTTCGCCTGATGGTGCATGTTCGTCAACGCCTCAAAATTATTATTTTCTCTTTGGTTTTTTGCATTTTATTTTGTTTTTTTTTTAGCAAAAAGCAGCGTTTGCTCTCGTAAATTCTTGTCACGTACGCAACATTTTAATTGAACCATTTTCTTGACTGTGGTCATACTATTAGATGTGAAATTGCCGGTTTTGCGCAGACGAATGTCGAATAATTCCGTCGGAGTGTGCGTCTTCTGTGTAGAGCGTATAGTAGGCGGGTACCATGACGAAATACGCTCACAAACTAATAGTTATAATTTGTGTGCTGTGCTTATCTGATGCAACGATGTGCCTTTATATTGATTCGTCCGTTTTTCCTTTTACTTCATGATATATTATTCAATTTGGTTGAATTAATTTTTTTAGTTTGATGAATAGTTTGATAAATTGTTTTTAGTTTAATTTGAGTTTTTTATTTTAATTTGATCTTGTTTAAACATTTTATATTTTTTCTTTCTAGTTTTAGTCAATTTCTTCTTCTTCTACTAATTCTTAATCTTCTCATTTGCGAAATGAAAACAAATTATTTTTATAATTTTTGGTGTTTTGGTGTCATTTGCAGAACCTCAAAAACGACAGAGAAATGGAAATATATCTATTTTATCTTGAGATCTATACTTTTCTACTTCAAATATCTTGAAGAAACTGGAAATACTATTGCATTTTAAAGATAATGCTTGCAAAATTCTTAAAAAATTGAATGGCACTAGCCAATTTTAAATACAATTTTATAACTAACTAGCAGATCACGCAGAATTGATTTTAGATTAATATTCTCCACCACGGAGTCTTTTTGATACCCTCACCTGGAAACTATTTCCAGAAAGTTGAGATTCTAGCAATAAATATAACCTATGTTACTCGGAGTGGATGGAGCTTTCCAATGGTGAAAGAATTTTTGAAATCGGCACAGTAGTTTTCGAGTTTATTCAGTACAAAAATACATACAAATCTTTCCTCTTTATAATAGTAGTATAGATAAACTCCTCGACCGATTTCAGCAAAATTTGATATACCAATTTATCAATACCCTAGTTTGGTCAAACTATTACTCCAAACACTTGCACTCCTCAAATAATCAAAGCTGATAGTTTCCAAGTCTCTTTTGACTTGATATAACTCAAGTTCCTGTGATTTGTAAAGATTATTTTCTAGAAATTTATGAAATCGATCTATAAATCCTTCATTTTCCGTTGGAAAATATATCCCATCTTTCGATTGGCTTTTTCCACGGTAGGTAGAGGGCCTTTCCGGCATAGCTGTCCCTATCTCTCTAAAAATAGTGGTCTTAACTGATTTATCACCACAGATCTCTCATAAAAAATTGTACTAAAGGTCGGTAGAGGGCATTTCCAGCATAGCCGGCCTCATCTCCCTAAAAACGTGGCAAACGTCAACACAGATCTCTCATAAAAATTTGTGCTAATGATTTAGGACGCCTCAGGTAATTTTTTTTTACTTTGACAGATCGTTCGACAGTTATCTATTAGTAAATTATATGCCTCCAAAAAACATCTTCTATAATCTGATGAGCATTTTATGTGTAATATAATGCGATAGTGGAAGGTATCGGTATATATATGTATATTTTTTTTTTATATCGATGGGGATGATATTCACCAACGTGGTTCATTTCTGTATATCGATGAATTATTATTTAAGAATATAGATAAGTATATTTCGCTCAGCATGAATGATCTGAATAAAATCGGTCCATACTTTCACGCAGTTTCCAACCGTTCTAGACCCTAAATATTGAATCTATATATTCCCGAAAGATCGAGGAAATTGGCTCAATAACTCGCGCTTAGCATTATTTTACTTATGGTATAGTACATCAACAAACTAACACGTCACAAAATCAAAACCGTTAGAACAATTACTACAGGTATTCCAATTGCCATTCTCATCACACATAAGTATATCTCATCTCACGCATTACATCCACTCTGACTCTGTGAATGAACCATCAACAATATTGCACAATGTATTTGTATTGGCCCACAGAGGCGTAAATAACGCTACACATACACCGCCGCCCCGTCTATTTAACGGTTGTCCAGCGCGGTATTTAGTGTAGAGGACACATAACAAATCTCACTGCAGCAGGATTATCCGGATGTGCGCGCCACAACAAAGTGCCAGCTGGGGCGCGTACAACGCAGACAAATAGGCTCACCACACGGCACCGTTATAGATAAACGAATAGCCAAATGATTGAACCAACAGCCGGTTGAACGGTGGTTGAACTTACATACATACATGCGTGCGCATGAATCTGTTAGTGATGAAATATATGTATGTTTGTATGTTCGATTGTAGGTAAACACATATGCTTCCCATCTATACTGATGTGGAGTCATTGCGGCTGGTCACTGCGTTGCTGTGCATCAAAGTCAATTGGTCAGTGAAGTTGAAAGGTAAAGCCGGTGTTTTTGTTGTTTGTTTGTTTGTGAGAGTATAAAGGTAATAGACATTGAACAATGGTCAACGGTTTGCGAATATGAACTTCATCACTTCTCTGTGATTTATTTACTGTCATCAATGGATTCTCGAGTTTGAGTCTAAATTATTTGCAGTTTTCATTACAGCAAAGGGTTTTTTGATTTTCACTCACTTATGAGGATGAATGTTTGCCCCTTTACCATATTCCTTTCGATATTTCTAGCTCTATAACTGATCCCTCCTTTATGAAACTGAACCGTGAAGTTAAAACTAATTCAGTATATCAAATTCACCAGACAGATTCAAAATTTATATATCATAGTAACGGGATTTCTTGGATTTATTATTTAAAATATCGGACGATACACCGACAAGAGCAATCCACATTTACTGAATATTAGGCTGTATGCTAGGCACCTCGGCCTCACCTACAGTGGAATGGGAACGATTAGGAGCACCACTATCCTCTTACAGTTTGCTTCCGGTTGAACCAGTCTCAGCTGAACTAAGATCCTTCTGGCCCAAAGTGAATCGCAAGAGTTCAAGAGAACTATTCACCCTCAGTAAGGTCAATCTTTACCAAGTCACAGGAGCTCTAACTGAACATTGTTCCAACGAAATTCACGCGGTCAAACTAAGCATTTTACCGGAAGCTAGCTGCATAAACTGTATTGAAGAGGAGGTAGAATCTTTCCAACATGTCCACTTGGAATGCCACGCCTTTGCGAGATCTAGGCAAAAAATCCTTTGATCGCACTTTTTAGGCATTCTCGCGAATTAGCGGATATAGAAGTAGAAAACCTCTGCAGATTTGTGGTAGGGTCTAAGCGCTTTGTCGATTCTTATATTTAATGGTGGCGTTAAATTTTTTGGCATATCAAAGGACTGTGCTCATTAGTCTATGTGTGTTTCCTTTGAGAAAAGCCATTGAAGCTAACCTAACCTTTGTATTAAGTGCCTAATTTCTCTGAATTAAGTAATAATTCCTTAAAAGACTTCGGAGGTCAGATCTTAAAATACGGTGAATGCGTAATCAATCTCAAACTCCATTCGGTCAATTTGCCACTGTTTTCATTGTTGTGTTTATCATGCGGAGTTCTGTATTTCGATTGGAACCTCACCGGTACCCACTTTGTACAGAGCTTTCTCATATTTCTATCTTCAATATTTCAGATCTTAAAAGTGGCAGCTATCTTCTCGACAAACCTCCGTCTTAGAATCATTTCATATAAACCAAATGAGTTTTTTTTTTGCTGATATAAGAACTATTCATGAACAACTGCCTCGAAATTCCGCTTCCACTATAGGCGAGTCTAGGTAATCGGAACGGACCTAAATATATTTTATTCGGCCGAGGCTTGGGCAGTTATTTGTGGATCTAGATCCAGATCTAAAAGTAAACTAGGCATTTTAAAAACTCCTGATGGTTAGTTGATTAGGAGGTACAACAGCGCCTGACCACAAGCGGTCGCACTTTAGGGGTTTGGGGTAGTCAGAGGCACGAAAAAAAGAGATTTTTAAGTAATTTTGTTCATGTTATTTTACAGAAGTAATAATATGACATTAATGTTTTGGCTTGAAAACTTGAAAAAAAACGAAAATTTGAAAAAAAAAAATTAATTTATAATTTTCAAAGTTACTATTTGTGTTGACCCAGTTCCAAAAAAGATCCTTGCATTGACAATTATAAGTCCTTGGAGGACCTTGGATCAATCGGATAAGAAAAAATAGTTTTATAATAGATAATCCTGCTCCTGATCGAAGCTTTAATGATTTTTTTCAAAAGTGGAAATGTTTTTCTAGGTTTTCGGGAAAAAAAACAAATTATTCTTAAAAAATTGAAAATTTGGAAAACCAGAAATGCTTCGTTCATGCACAGGATTATTATGTTGTCTAAAAACTGTAGAAATTTCATTAAAAAACTACTAAACGAGTTTCGAGTTACAGTTCAAAAAATATAGTTTTGAGAAAAACGCATTTAAGGTTCCCGAGCACTCTTTGTTATTTGTCGAATAACTCGAAAAGTCATTATCGGATCAACTTCAAATTTTCAGCCAATATTTTTAAGATATGAGACTTAACGAAAAGGCAAAATAGTGATTATTTGAAAATCCTGAGTACCCCACCATTAGACCCATTGGCCCGAACTGCTGTTGCTCAATTGAAAAAATCTCGATGAAAATGAAATATTTCATGTTTTAACTGAAATTGGCGACTTTCCTCTCGTGTTTATTTTATTAAATTTATTTCAACTTTTAATTACGAAAATGCATTAAACAAAAACACCCTTCCCGAGAAGTATGAACCCAAAGCTTCATTCGCCTTACACACGACTATATTTGTAGCCATGCGTGCCGCCTTATTGAAAATAAAAATAAAAACCACTAGTAGCGGATACATATAAATTTTGAAAAGTAAAAATTATTTATAATAAGTGCGCTGGAGTTAGCAAAACATGCGCAACACTCCTGCAAAACTTTAATTGAATTGAAATGTCTTTTAGACATGTTAGGAAAATTTTTTTGTGGCAAGCACAATGAACGCGGGCTGACACAAAACAACAACAACAACAACAGTATTACTTGTTGCTGATTGCAACAAATATAGCAAAGCGATGGCGGTGGTACTTTAGGTGGAGCGCGGAGGGTGATTGGTGCACAGCGCGTCATTGCTGTTGTTGTTGTTGTGGTCGATTGTGGAAAAACGATTTTGCATATCATGCGCGGCGAAACTTTTTCCACACTAATTTAATATCGCAAAATAACGCAAATGCCAAGTGAGCACGACGACGAATACTATAGAAATTTGTTTTTGTATTTTATTTGGTATATGTACTCAACAAATGGCTGCAAAAAACGAACGAATGCGTACAATTTTGTAATAAAAATATTTTTCATCTTTTTTTTTTCATATTCATTTTCTACGTAGAGTCATATACAAATTAGCTATGCTCGCAATTATTGCGGGAAATTGCTGAAAGAAAATTAAAATCATAAAAAAATATGCATTCAATTCTCACCTAAGCATATATTTATTATTCACTTTGTACCTTGCTCTCGCGCGCTAATCATTGCAACTAATTTGGCGTTGCCACAGCGCTTCACTTGCCACTACTCTAGGCGCTTGTGTGAGCTGACGCCCCTCCTGGCACTTCGGCGTACGGAGCGACTTCAAACTGTTGATTTGCATGTTCGACGTTTATTAAGAATAATATTAAATAATTAAAATATTTCTCGTTGCTGCTTGTTGTTGCACCAAAAATGCAAATATCTCGCGCTAAGTAATTAAAATGTATAGCAACTACAATGTACCTGGCAACTAAAGCCTTTTCAAATGCAAACATTTTTTTTTTATTGAGCGCAATTTTAGTTGTGCACATTTCGCCTTCAACTCGCCTCAACTCTCCTCAACTCAGCTGCAACACTTGCAACAAACATTACTGCTTGCATGTGTGTGTGTGTGTGTTGCAACAATTACTATTTTTGCTGTTGCTTTTTCCTCCTTCCTTCCTTCCTTCCTCCACCACTTTGACAGCCAGCGTATATTGCAAGCCGAGCTGCGTCCCCACTCCGTGCCATTTGTCGGTGTGACGCTAGGCCAGCGCTATTGCTTGCTATTTAATGAGGCCGCACAAATTATTGCGAAAAAGCGCCAAGTTTCATGTTGCATTGGCATTAAATTCTTTAAAGTCTTTGGCTTTTCATTTTTCCGCTGTGCATACGTACAAATCTTCAATTTTTCCATTTTCCTCCATACAAAGCGCATAATAATGTAGAAGTGTATGCAATAATTGTTCAATAATCTCACATTGGCGTGATTTGTGGCAGTAATGGTGTAGTAGAAGTGGAAATTATTTTTTATTTCGAGATATCGCCAACTTCACACATTTGCGCTTATTGACGTGGAAATTGAAAAAAAAAAATCAAGAAAGATTTTTAGTACCTTGTACATCGGCATATACATATATCAATGAATGATTAAAGTGGAATATGTTCACAGTTTCCTTATTCAGAAGCACTGATTTCTCTATTCCGAAAACTGGAATTTCAAAAAAAACTACTCTGGAACGCGCAACTGTTTCAGACTGTATCTCGAAAACTACAGCTCGAATCGAATTTAAATTTTTGGAAGCTATATTAGAGATGTTCTCAAATTTAATAAGAAAATCGACAATTAATTGAAATTTTGAAGCCGTGAAACCCATATGACTTTTTAAATGCTTTTACTTTAGCAACTGTTGACTTCCTTGTAGTGTAAATTATTTATAACTGGAGGTTCAACTAGCGAGAGAGTGAGAATAACTGGTAGGCTCTAGAATAGCAGAAGTGCCACTGTGTGAATTTATATTAAGGGGCTATACCAGTGTAACCCACGGAAAATTAGGCGATTTTCGTGAATTTTTTTTTTTTAAGAAAGTACTCCATCGATTTTATCGAAGTTTTTTGCACATAATAAGGATATATTTGAAAATTTCAACAAAATTTCCACAAAAATATTGACACATAACGGAGTTATATGCTGTCTGCGGAGGTGCCAAACAAAGTTCGCCCAAAATTTCGCCCGAATGAGTAGCTGAAACCAAAAAATTCAAAAATGGTTATTAAAGTTGAAGGCTTTTTATATACAATGAGCTATGATTTTTGAAAAATATCAGAATATAACAAAATGGCGTAGTTCCGAAAAAAAGTGTCGTTTCTAAGGTAAAAAAATGGTAATTTATTAATGTACAATTCAACCAATCAAAAAGATCGTAGGTCTTTGTATAGTAAATATATTATTCAACAATACTCAGATTCAATCTGAAGTCAATCGGTCATTTTCTCTCAGTAATTTTGAGAAATATCGTTTCGAGAAAAACGCGTTTAAAGTTTCGCCTATAGCAGCTTATGTATACCTGCTCTTTAGAACGCTGCCATTCAAAAACTACTCCAGATACGACCTTACCGCTTTCACATGATATTTTTTTGAAAGTATAAACTATCGAATAGGCAAAAACCAAAAAAAAATTGGTTTTTTTTTGAAAATGCCACACTAGTATAGCCCCTTAATGGAACTATCTAGAAATGTAATACAATTTTTGAAATGAGTTGTCAAACGACAATTTTTTTGGAAACGATCCGTAATAAAAAATTGTACTTCGTTAATCTGATGTAAGCAACCGGAAAGCATCTATCTTTCTCGTTGCAGGTTGTAGATAAACATTTGTACAAGATATTAACTGATATGAGGTCAGGGAAACAGATTGTGGGCAAAACCAATTCAATCACAGAATCACCTAAAGAATTACCTAAGCGGAGTTCATAGAAGCAGCTAAGCTAACTCAATTTGAATTAAATAATCAGTATCTCTAGACCTTTAAGACATGCAGTGTAAATTTACAGAAATACTCAATAAAATTATATGTACAACGACATCGGTCGCGAAAAGGTAAATAATTTAAAGCTGAGCAATAGATTTGTTGGTCCATAAATACATTTCGGAACTCACATGTCGCGCTGATCTCTAACTGTTAGGCTCTTTGATAACTTCTACGCATAACCTGGACGTTTCGGAATCTATATCCTAACATTTTTGATCTAAAAAAATAACTGTTAAATGAGATCCTTGAAAATTTTCAATTATTTCAGATTTATTTATAGTTTATATACTTCCAAAATACGCAACTTTCAGCTATATTCTTGAATCCAATATCCTATAAACCTTCCACATTGCTTCTCCGTAATTTAAAATATGACTTATGTTATACTCAACTTAGGCGATGACTAATTCATGAAGCAGACTTACGTTTTATTTATTGGTGGATCTCCAATTAATATTCGGTGAAATGTGGTAGGGTCTTAAAAAATATGTATTTGTATGTATTAATATAATAATAGGTTTCTAGACGTAAGGTTTAAAACGAGACAGTACTTTTTTCGGAGTTGGTATTTTTTACAGCCGTCACTTGATTTATACTCACATAAGGTTTATTGCTCACATAGGGCCCAAAATGCTACAAAAACTGGTAGAAAATTGGGCTGGAATCGACCTCGAAAGATTTCAATGAAAATCGGTACATAATATTTTTTTGACTTCGGTGAAAAATGGATAGCGGAATAGAAGTACGCACAAATTCCGTATTTGAGGTGTGAGAAATCTGATGTATGTAATACGAATCTTCTTGATTGTTTCTTCACAACTCTTCCTTTGTCGATCATTTCGTTTTTCGATCTAACGCTATCAATATTCTCATTCACAAATTTCAACTAGTTCTCTACTGAATTCAGATCCATATATTGGGAAGGCCATATTATACCGTCGATTTTATTATGAAGAATTTAATTTCGTCCAAACATCTATCTAAATGTTAGGAAGCTTTGTCTTTTTGAAACTTCCATATCTGCAAAATCCATTCTGCAAAAATGCGAAGCATCGTAATATTATGATGCTTCTTCCTATGTGCTTAAAAGTTTATTTTTATTTTAATTCAAAATTTTCCTTTAATCCATTCTTTTGCACAAACACAAAAATTGATTCAAAGCGATGCTGTTGAAAATAATTTGAAATCGAATATTACAGAGTGAAGTGTTCTCATTCTGCATATCTATTAACACTATCTAATACAAATATACCTACATATAGCTTCCAAGCCTTAACATATGAAGTAAACAATTTAAGCTGCTAATACACTTTAGAATCCAGCGGAACAATGGGAACCGTAATATATACTTACATCATCTGTCGGCTAGTGAAAGAAACTAAGCGATTTCGCTGATAAGCAAATACATTTTTAATATACATAATATATCGTTTTCATGATAGAATCTAGAAACTATATGTTCAATTTCACATTTTCAGAGACACAAGCAAGTACAAATTGACAATTATAGATACACATCTGAGTATATTTGTAAATTAATATCCACAATTTAATAAAAAAGAGAAACATAGTTTAACAACAGTAGTCAACCGGTTCAATTCCAATAAATTTTTAGGCACCTGCATTGAAATTGCGCAACCACAATTTTCTCATACAATTTCGAGTTGGTCGTATCATCATTTGCGCAAACGCCAGCGATTCAATTCTATTTATTGTCTTCCATTTAACACCACGTACAGCATTACTATAGGGTCCATTTAGGTGGCTATAAAGATATATATATATATATATGTATATGTAAATATTTATCACCATTTATAGCAAATTGTGTATTTCCTTACCAGTTATAGCAATTTGAAAACCACCAACCGCCTTCATAATGTTTTGCACAATTCCGTAGATGTCTATCATTATCACGATCATAAGTGGAAAATTTCATTCCCACATGTCTGCCGAAGGCATCCCCAGCATCGCCGCTATAATATCCCAATTCCTTCAAAGCGTAGTCCTCTAACTCTCCAGCAATAACAAACTGTGTATATTTTGCATAGTATTCCGTACCATTATGTCTTCTCATTTGTATATATAACTCTTGTTCGCAGTCGCTGGTGAGCTCATGTAGTTTCTCCAAACCGATCCAATAGTTACCCGTTAGATCGCCAAATCCCTCCTTATAGTCCGTCCAATTTCTATTAAAATCTACGGTATCACTCTGACGCCGCTGTATAACTAACCATCCACCGAAATCCACGTCTTCTACACAAAACACCTTCAAGTCGTCGATATCGAGTTTTTGTATTTGAATATGGTATACGCCATTCTCTCTGCTGTTACCTGCCGCTTCAGCACAACTCGATAATTTTGGAACGCTGTAATGAGCAGTTAATAACTGTGAGTACTTGCGATAACTATTTATAAGTTAGTCAGTTTTACCGATTTGCAATTATTAGCTTTTCGATGTTCCACGTTTTACTCTCGAATTTGGTTTCACTCGCTTGTATATTTTCTAAATTTTTCTTGAATTCCTCAACAGCATCTAGCTCCACATCACAAGTGCAGTCGCATATAGCCCTTTGTTCATTATTATGACTTAAACAGTAACGGATTTGAAAAATCAATATAAAAAATAGTAAAGTATTCCAAAAGTTGCGAAACATTTTGCTGTGAGTTGCACGAACGGTTTGAGCGCAGATTTGAAACTAATGCTTACTGAAGGAGATATTAAAGTTAAATAAATAAGATGGTACGCACAATCGCTTATTTATACCAAAAATAATCATAATTCTTAGAATTTGGCGATAAGCAATTTTAAAATAAATATTAATAATTATTATCCGTAGAGAGCGTTTTTGGCAATGTCGACAGTACTTTCGGTTATATTAAGTGATTCATTTTGTTATTGCGTGTATATTTCAATATTCATGTATATAGACATAAATAGATCTATATAAATATGTGTGTAGCATTCGAAATATGATAATAATACATTTTGAAGAGCGCATAATGGAATTGCTTTTCGCTCTATAATTCCTCTCAAGTTGCTAATTTACAATCAACCTAAACTAAATACAATTGGCTCTAGAAATCATTACAATATTTCTATTTTTAATTAATTATTAAAGCTCTCTTCGACTGACCAAACCTTGATTTCGGCGGCGACGTCAAAGTGACTCCGTAGATTGCTTTTACTGATAACGAGCATCATACTTTTTTGTTGTATTTATTTAGATTTATATACATATATTTTTATACAGTCACCCAAGAGGGCGACATGTCGATAGCGTACAGATGCGTGCGAGAAATTACCAATTTTGTACTTGCTTGCCAATTGTATCGTTTACCTACTAGATGCTCTCATATAAACGATATTATATACATATGTACCTTCGTAAAATAATTATATGTGCAATACATCAAATTTAATTTCAAGTATAAAAAACATATCATATTTTTTGATAGTAAATAGTTTGATTTATGGTTTCAAAAGATGTAGTAAACGAAAACAAAATTGTAATTATCTATGAATTTTTTTTAAGAAAAAATAAATATATTACTTAAGTTACATAGAAAATAATTATATGTGCAAGATAGAGATCTCCTCATGAATCATAAAAAACATTGTTTTTGAAAGTATATGATAAAAGTAACTTTAAGTATTTGAAATTTTAAATACTTTTAGTAAATAATAGAATTAAGTTTTTGGACTTCTACCATACACAGTCTTAGTGGCATGTACCCTATTAAGTTTTATAAAGGAGTTAGCTAAATTATTTCCCACTCGGATGCGATGACACTTTTTAACTACTTAATAGTATCATACTGCGGGGTATGTGCATATATAATTGATACATTATCAGTAAGTATACCCCAAAAGTCCTCTATGGGGTTGGGATCGGAATTCGAAGGTGGCCAATCCCATAATTGGATATTCCGAGTGAAAAATTGTTTAGTGGCGCGAGCCATATGAATTGGAACATTATCTTGCTGTAATATCCAATTTTCGTCTTACAAATTCTCAGCACAAGTAATGAGCTCACTATCTCGTAGACATTCACTTCAGTCGGTAAAAAGTACATATGGGATTTGCCTTTAGAGCTAAACCACTTAATATCATTAATATCCCCCACCATGGTTTCGCTTATAGCAATTCTCTCGTGGGTGTCGTGTATCTTGTCAATATTTGTGATGACCATCAAGAGCATCCAAATTTAACTTTTTTCATCACCAAAACTACGTTTCCCAACTCGTCTTCCCAAAACCCGTATTTATCAAAAAACAAATACTAGCTAAATAGCTATCTTTATGTCACTTTTTCATTCGCGGCTGAGCTAGCTTTGATTTAAATTTAAGACCCATTTTACACCTCATAATTTGCCGAACACGATGTCTACTGATTGGTAGGATAATTTGCTTGCAATTACTCCGTTAACAAGTTTTATTGACTCTTAAATGTTATTTTTTCGTCATGTCTATTAGCGATAAAATAAAAGGGACTCCATCCGTACATGCTGCGATAAAGTTCTCCAAACTGCTTACCTGTAGCTGAAACCAAAAAATTCAAAAATTAAAGCTATTAAAGTTGAAGGCGTTTTATATATAATGACCTATGATATTTGAAAAATATCAGAATATAACAAAATGGCGTAGTTTCGAAAACTGTGTCGTTTTTAAAATGGTAATTTATTAATGCACAATTCAATCAATCAAAAATATCGTAGGTCATTGTATAGTAAATATATTCAACAATACTCAATACTCAATCTGAAGTCAATCGGTAATTTTCTCTCAGCAATTTTGAGAAATATCGTTTCGAGAAAAACGCGTTGAAAGTTTCGACTATAGCGGCTTATGTATACCTGCGAGCGGTCACTCTTTAGAATGCAACCAATCTAAAAACAACTCAAGATACGACCTTACCGCTTTCACATGATATGTTTTTGAAAGTATAAACTATCGAATAGGCAAAAAACAAATCGATTTTTTTGAAAATGTCACACTAGTATAGCCCCTTAATGGGACTATCTAGAAATGTAATACAATTTTTGATTTGAGTTGTCAAACGACAATTTTTTTGAAAACGATCCGTAATAAAAAACTGTACTTTGTTAATTTGATGTAAGCCACCGGAAAGCATTTATCTTTCTCGTTGCAGGTTGTAAATGTAAATGATAAACATTTGTGCAAGATATTAACTGATATGAGGACAGCGAAACAGATTGTGGGGACACACCACATATGGCAAAACCAATTCAATCACAGAATCTCCTAAAGAATTACCTAAGCGGAGTTCATAGAAGAAAAGCAGCTAAGCTAACTCAATTTGAATTAAATAATCAGTATCTCTAGACCTTTAAGACATACAGTGTAAATTTATATAAATACTTAATAAAATTATATATACAACGAGCAATAGATTTATAGGTCCATAAATTCCATGTCGCCACTCTTGATAACTTCTACGCATAACCTGAACGTTTCGGAATCTAGATCCTAACATTTTTGATCTAAAACAAGTAAGGAAAGGCTAAGTTCGGGTGTAACCGAACATTTTATACTCTCGCAATTTATTTATTTAACTTTATTTATATTATATAATACAGAATTTGACCCACATATTCATCATATGTATTGTATAAAGTCCACTGAAAGTTGGAAACCCTAATATTAGGTTAGAAGCACCGAGGTCCTCATGTTCGATACATGGGGCCTTGAAAACCTATGGTCCGATTTCGGCGATTTTTAGAATGGGGCTTCCACACTATTAACATAGTATTTGTGCAAAGTTCTGCATCGATATCTTCACTAGTGCTTTCTTTATATATTGCAAAGTTAACGATTCAGATCGTCTTCAAAGTTCTGGTATATAGGAAGTAGGCGTGGTTGTGAAGCGATTTGGCCTATTTTCACAAAATATCATTGGGATGTAAGAAAACTATTACAAACCAAGTTTCATTGAAATCAGTCGAGTAGTTCCTGAGATATGGTTTTTGACCCATAAGTGGGCGATGCCACGCCCATTTTCCATTTTGTAAAAAAATCTGAGTGCAGCTTCTATCTGTTATTTCTTATGTGAAATTTAGTGTTTCTGGCGTTTTTCGTTACTGAGTTAACTCACTTTTAGTAAGTTTCAACCTAACCTTTGTATGGGAGGTGGGCGTGGTTATTATCCGATTTCAATTATTTCCATGGTGTGTGGTGGGGTACGTAAGAAAACTGACTGCAGTTTGGTTTATATAGCTCTATTGGTTTGCGAGTTATATACAAATAACCGATTTGGGGGCGGGGCCACGCCCACTTTCCCAAAAAAATTACATCCAAATATGCCCCTTCCTAGTGCGATCCTCTATTCCAAATTTTACTTTTATAACTTTATTTATGGCTTAGTTATGACACTTTATATGTTTTCGGTTTTCGCCATTTTGTGGGCGTGGCAGTGGTCCGATTTTGCCCATTTTCGAACTTGATCTTCTTATGGTGCCAAGGAATATTTGCAACTTTTTTGCAAAATTTTAGCAACTTTGCTGTTGCGAGAGTATAAAAATAACTGTTAAATGAGTTTTTTTTATAGTTTATATACTTCCAAAATAAGCAACTTTCAGCTATCCTATAAACCTTCTACATTGATTCTCCGTAATTTAAAATATGACTTATGTTATACTCAACATAGGGCGATGACTAATTCACGAAGCAGACTTATGTTTTATTTATTGGTGGATCTCTAATTAATATTCGGTGAAATGTGGCAGGGTCTTAAAAAAGATATATTTGCATGTATTAATATAATAATAGGTTTTTAGACGTAAGGTTTAAAACGAGACAGTACTTTTTTCGGTGTTGGTATTTTTGACAGCCGTCTCTTGATTTATGCTCACATAAGGTTTATTGCTCACACAGGACCCAAATTGCTACAAAAACTGGTCTAAAATTGGGCTGGAATCGACCTCGACCGATTTCAATGAAAATCGGTATATTATATTTTCTAGACACGGATGAAAAATGGATAGCGGAATAGAACTTTGCACAAATTCCGTATTTGAGGAGTGAGAAATCTGATGTAGGGAAGACGAATCTTTTTGATTGTTTCTTCACAACTCTTCCTTTGTCGATCATTTCGTTTTTCGATCTAACGCTATCAATCTTCTCATTCACAAATTTCAACTGGTTCTCTACTGAATTCAGATCCATATATTGGGAAGGCCATATTATACCGTCGATTTTATTATGAAGAATTTAATTTCGTCCAAGCATCTATCTAAATGTTAGGAAACTTTGTCCTTTATTATGGAATTCAAAATTTTCCTTTAACCCATTCTTTTGCACAAACACAAAAATTGATTCAAAGCGATGCTGTTGAAAATAATCTGAAATCGAATATTACAGAGTGAAGTGTTCTCATTCTGCATATCTACTAACACTATCTAATACAAATATACCTACATATAGTCTTCCAAGGAGGAAAGTTTTTGACTGCCATTCACTTGTGAGTGGCCAGGAACGATTCTTTTGCATATGGCTCAAGCAGTTCACGACTTCCGGTCTTAGACCAAGTATCCTCTGGGTAGCCAACAAAAATCCGTTTGAAGGCGAGCTAAAGTGAGAAGGCGAATCCAGCTTATGCGGTTGTGTGTAGGGTTTGGGACCGACCACATAAAAACGAATAACCAATGAATAAGAAGCAACAGCCTCGGATGAGACACCCCCCTTTTGATGACGACCACAGCAAACGTATAACGGACTATGATTTAAGGGCATGCACCTGGTATGTCCAGACCCTTTATTTGGAAGGTGCCTCTGCCCAGCTGGTTGATGTCCTCGTAAGAGTAAATGCTGACCTCACCGCAATCCAAGAAATGCGATGGACGGGACAAGGACGGAAGAAGGTGGGTCCTTGTGACATCTACTACAGCGGCCATATAAAGGAGCGCAAATTCGGTGTGGGATTCGTGGTGGGAGAGAGACTCCGTCGTCGAGACCTGCCATTCACTCCAGTGGATGAACGTCTAGCCACAATCCGCATCAAAGCGGAAAATTCAACCTCCATGACGAAACATCGCCAAACGGTCTGAGGCTGATCGACTTCGCCGGGGCCCGAAATATGGTCGTCTGTAGTACTAGATTCCAGCATAAGAAAATCCATCAAGCTACTTGGCTGTCCCCGGATCAAATCACTCGCAACCAGATCGATCATGTTGTGATAGATGGACGACATGTCTCCAGTGTTTTTGACGCGCGTACGCTTCGTGGTCCCAACATCGACTCGGAGCACTATCTTGTAGCAGCTAAGATACGCACCCGCCTCTGTGTAGAAAAGCGCATACGTCAACAAACACAAGGAAGGTTCGACATCGAGAAGCTGCAATCACAACCGACAGCCGAACGATTTTCTACTCGATTTGCATTCCTGCTCTCTGAGAGCACTTATCAGCATCTCGGTATAAGGGAACTGTGGGATGGCATATCAAACTCCTTACGTACAGCTGCAACCGAAACCATTGGTTTTCGGAAAAGCCAAAAAAAACAGCTGGTATGATGAGGATTGTCGTCTCGCAGTGGAGAGAAAACAGACTTCCTACCTCGCAGTGATGCGATCGACCGCAACACGAGCGGGATGTGAAAGATACCGAGAGCTAAAGAGGGAAGCGAGACGCATTTGCAGACAAAAAAAGAAAGAGGCCGAAATGCGTGAGTATGAAGAGCTTGACAAGCTGGCCGACAGGGGTAATGCTCGAAAATTTTACGAAAAGATCCGGCAACTAACTGAAGGATTCAAGACCGGAGCACACTCCTGTAGGACCTAGTTGTTGATGACCAGAGTATACTGTGTTTGTGGAGGGAACACTTCTCCAGCCTGCTGAATGGCAGTGAAAGTATAACAGCAGGAGATGACGAAACAGATTCCCCAATCGACGACGATGGAACAGATGTTCCATTGCCCGACCGTGAAGAAATTAGAATAGTAATTACCCGCTTGAAGAACAACAAGGCGGCGGGGCCGATGGATTGCCGGCCGAGCTATTCAAATACGGCGGCGAAGAGCTGATAAGGTGCATGCATCAGCTTCTTTGTGGAATATGGTCGGAAGAAAGCATGCCCAACGATTGGAATCTCAGTGTACTCTGCCCAATCCACAAAAGGGAGATCCCACAATCTGCGCCAACTAACATGGGATAAGCCTCCTTAACATCGCTTCTAAGGTTCTATCGAGCGTACTGTGTGTCCTACTTTATGGTGCAGTAGCGTGGACGGTGTCAACATCCGATGAGACGGCACTAAGAGTTTTCGAGAGAAAGGTTTTGCGGAAGATTTATGGTCCTCTGAACATTGGCAATGGCGAATATTGACATAGTCCAGCGTATAAAAAGACAGCGGCTACGCTGGCTGAGTCATGTTGTTCGAATGGACGAAAGTGCCCCAGCTCTGAAAGTTTTCGATGCAGTAACCGCTGGTGGAAGCCGAGGGAGACCTCCACTCCGATGGAAGGACCAGATGGAAAAGGACCTGTCTTCACATGGTATTACCAATTGGCGCCATACTGCCAAAAGGAGAGATGCGTGGCGCGCATCTGTGGACTCGGCTGTAACCGCGTAAGCGGTGTCTACGCCAGTCAAAAAGAAGAAGAATAGTCTTCCAAGTCTTAACATATGAAGTAAACAATTTAAGCTGCAAATACACTTTAGAATCCAGCGGAACAATGGGAACCGTAATATATACTTCCATCATCTGTCGGCTAGTGAAAGAAACTAAGCGATTTCGCTGATAAGCAAATACATTTTTAATATACATAAAATATCGTTTTCGTGATAGAATCTAGAAACTATATGTTTAATTTCACATTTTTGGAGACACAAGCAAGTACAAATTGACAATTATAGATATCTAAGTATATTTGAAAATTAATATCCACACTTTAATAAAAAATAATCCAAGCGGTTCAATTCCAATAAATTTTTAGGCACTTCCATGTAAATTGCGCAACAATTGTCTCATACAATTTGGAGTTGGTCGTATCATCATTTGCGCAAACGCCAACGATTCATCTGTTTCTATTGCAACCCAATTCACACCTGCTTCATCGTCGCCATAGCGTCCATTTAGGTTGCTATAAAAATATATATATGTATATGTAAATATTTATCACCATTTACAGCAAATTGTGATTTTCCTTACCAGTAATAGCAACCTAAAAACCACCAACCGCCTTTAAAAAATTCTGCACAATTCCATTCAGATATATCATTATCACGATCGTAAGTTGAAAATTTCATTCCGAAGTGTTTGCCGAAGGAATCGCCAGCATTGCCGCTATAATATCCCAATTCCATCAAAGCGTAGTCCTCTAACTCCCCAGCAATAATAAATTCCGTATATTTTGCAAAGTATTCCATGCCATTACTTCTTCTCATTTGAATATATAACTCCTGTTCGCAGTCGGTAGTGAGCGCATGTAGTTTCTCCAAACCGATCCAATAGTTACCCGTTAGGTCGCCGAATCCCTCCTTATAGTCCGTCCAATTTCTATTAAAATCTACTGAGTCACTTTGACGCCGCTGTATAACTAACCATCCACCTAAATCCACGTCTTCTACACAAAACACCTTCATGTCGTCGATATCGACTTTTTGTAACTGAATATGGTATACGCCATTCTTTGTGCTGTTACCAGTCGCTTCCATACAATTCGTTGGTAATTTTGGTACACTGAAATGAGCAGTTAATAACTGTGAGTACTTGTGATAACTATTTAAGTAAGTTAGTCAGTTTTACCGATTTGCAATTATTAGCTTTTCGATGTTCCACGTTTTACTCTCGAATTTGGTTTCACTCGTTTGTATATTTTCTAAATTTTTCTTGAATTCCTCAACAGCATCTAGCTCCACATCACAAGTGCAGTCGCATATAGCCCTTTGTTCATTATTATTGCTTAAACAGTAACGGATTTGAAAAATCAATATAAAAAATAGTAAAGTATTCCAAAAGTTGCGAAACATTTTGCTGTGAGTTGCACGAACGGTTTGAGCGCAGAATTTAAATTGATGCTTACTGAAGGAGATATTAAAGTTAAATAAATAAGATGGTACGCACAATCGCTTATTTATACCGAAAATAATCATAATTCTTAGAATTTGGCGATAAGCAATTTTAAAATAAATATTAATAATCATTATCAGTAGAGTTAGTTTTTGGCAATGTCGACAGTACTTTCGGTTATATTAAGTGATTAAATTTGTTATTGCGTGTATATTTCAATATTCATGTACATATATAGACATAAATAGATCTATATAAATATGTGTGTAGCATTCGAAATATGATAATAATACATTTTGAAGAGCGCATAATGGAACTGTGCTTTTCGCTCTATAATTCCTCTCAAGTTGCTAATTTACAATCAATCTAAACTAAATACAATTGGCTCTGGAAATCATTACAAAATTTTTATTTTTAATTAATTATTAAAGCTCTCTTCGACTGACCAAACCTTATCTCAATTAAATTTACAATCTTTTCGAAAGCTATAATAGATATATGTATACATAGTTGTAGCATATTTACACTTTCTATATTTAATTTGTATAAACCAGGCTTCTGTTGAAAATGTGTGAAAGTATATTATTACTATTTCTCTAAATGCTTATCACAATATTCTAAGAACTATGAAGAAGACGTGGATTTCGGCGGATGGTTAGTTATACAGCGACGTCAAAGTGACTCCGTAGATTGCTCTTACTGATAACGAGCATCATACATTTTTTGTTGTATTTATTTAGATTTATATACATATACATACTTTTATACAGTCACCCAAGAGGGCGACATGTCGATAGCGTACAGATGCGTGCGAAAAATTTCCAATTTTGTACTTGCTTGCGCCACTAAAAATGCGAAGTGTATCGTTTACCTACTAGATGCTCTCATATAAACGATATTATATACATATGTACCTTTGTAAAAGAATTATATGTGCAATATATCAAATTGAATTTCAAGTATCAAAAACATATACTATTTTTTGATAGTATATATTTTCATTTATGGTTTCAAAAGATGTAGTAAACGAAAACAAAATTGGAATTATATATGATTTTTTTTTAATAAAAAATAAATATATTACTTAAGTTACATAGAAAATAATTATATGTGCAAGATAGAGATCTCCTTAAAAATCATAAAAAACATTGTTTTTGAAAGTAGATGATAAAAGTTACTTTAAGTATTTGAAATTTTAAATACATTTAGTAAATAATAGAATTACATTTTTGGACTTTTACCATACACAGTCTTAGTGGCATGTACCCTATTAAGTTTTATAAAGGAGTTAGCTAAATTTTCTCTCACTCGGATGCGATGACACACTGCGTGGTATGTGCATATATAATAGATACATTATCAGTAAGTATACCCCAAAGGTCCTCTATGGGGTTGGGATCGGAATTCGAAGAAGGCCAATCCCATAATTAGATATTCCGAAACTGAAAAATTGCTTTAGTGGCGCGAGCCACATGAATGGGAACATTGTCTTGCTGAAATATCCAATTTTCTTCTTACAAATTCTCAGCACAAGTAATGAGCTCAATATCTAGTAGATCAATGTATACTTTGACATTCACTTCAGTCGGTAAAAAGTACATATGGGATTTGCCTTTAGAGCTAAACGCAGCCCATACCATTTAATATCTTTAATATCCCCCACCATGGTTTCGCTTATAGCAAGTCTCTCTTGGGTGTCGTGTATCTTGCCAATATTTGTGATGACCATCAAGAGCATCCAAATTTAACTTTTTTCATCACTAAAACTACGTTTCCCAACTCGTCTTCCCAAAACCCATATTTGTCGAAAAACAAATACTAGCATCTTTATGTCACTTTTACTTTAACTTAAGACCCATTTCACACCTCATAATTTGCCGAACACGATGTCTACTGATTGGTAGGATAATTTGCTTGCAATTACTCCGTTAACAAGTTTTATTGACTCTTAAATGTTATTTTTTCGTCATGTCTATTAGCGATAAAATAAAAGGGACTCCATCCGTACATGCTGAGAGGCCGCCAAATTTCGGTTGAATGGCTACGACAACGGCGATAAAGTTCTCCAAACTGCTTACCTGTAGCTGAAACCAAAAAATTCAAAAATTAAAGTTATTAAAGTTGAAGGCATTTTATATACAATGACCTATGATTTTTGAAAAATATCAGAATATAACAAAATGGCTAAGTTCCGAAAAAAAGTGTCGGTTTTAAGGTAAAAATTGTCGTTTTTTAATGTCAATTTGACAACATTCAACCAATCAAAAAGATCGTAGGTCATTGTATAGTAAATATATTCAACAATACTCAATACTCAATCTGAAGTCAATCGGTAATTTTCTCTCAGCAATTTTGAGAAATATCGTTTCGAGAAAAACGCGTTTAAAGTTTCGACTTATGCCTGCGAGCGGTCCCTCTTTAGAATGCAACCAATCTAAAAACAACTCAAAATACGACCTTACCGCTTTCACATGATATTTTTGTATTGTAAATTGTACTTCGTTAATCTGATGTAAGCAACCGGAAAGCATCTATCTTTCTCGTTGCAGGTTGTAGATAAACATTTGTGCAAGATATTAACTGATATAAGGTCAGCGAAACAGATTGTGGGGACACACCACATATGGCAACACCAATTCAATCTCAGAAAATACCCTTTTCAGGCAGCTAAGCTAACTCAATTTGAATTAAATAATCTTCTAGATATTTAAGACATACAGTGTTAATATAATATAAATACTCAATAAAACAAGTAAAGAAAGGCTAAATTCGTGTGCTACCGAACATATTATACTGTCGCAATTTACCCATATAGTTCATTAGAATAACGAAAATCATCATATATATTATAGTATACTCGTATATGAGGGCTGAGGTAGTTCTTGAACCAATTTCACTCGTTTTCACCACCAAGATACAACATATCGAAGACTACATGCTCACTTAATTTTATATTACCTATAATTAGCTATACCATCTCTAGATGAACCATTTTTGGTACAGAGACAAACTGTTATAAGAAAAAAAATCCTTCGGAAATTCATTAAAATATCTGAGAGATTTACCGATATTTTCGGTGAAATACTATCCTTATGCACTGAGTTCTTCATGTTCGATATCCGGGGCCTTGAAAAGTCATGTTCCGATTTTGACAATTTTTCCACAAGTGATGTCACACAGCTCCAATACAGTATTTGTGTAAAGTTTTATTACGCTATCTTCATTGGTTCCTAATGTAGTTATATATAATAAAGTGAAGGAATCAGATGGAATTCAAAATTGAGTTATATGGGAAGTAGGCGTCGTTGTGAATCGATTTCGCCATATTACATCCGTGTCCTCAGGGTGCCAAGAAAGTGTTATATACCAAATTTCATTGAAATCGGTCGACTTGAAAAAAATTACATCCAAATGTGCCCCTCCTTAATGCGATCCTCTGTACCAAATTTTATTTTCGTAACTTTATTTGTGGCTTAGTTTTGACACTGTATAGGTTTTCGGTTTTCGCCATTTTGTGGGCGATTTCGCACATCTGGGTGCCAAGGAATATGTGTTCCAAATATCATTAAGATATTTAAATTTTTACTCAAGTTATCGCTTAAACGGACAGACGGACAGCTGGACAGAGATCCGGATTTTAACTCCACTCGTCATCCTGATCATTTATATTTATATAACCCCATATCTAACTCTTTTATTTCGTGGTGACACAAACAACGGTTATGTGAACAAAACTATAATTAAACTTAGTGCTTATGAGGTTTATCGTTAGTGAATTATCGTACTTTTAGTAATTATCAACATAACTTTTGCTTATAAAACCTAAAATTAATCTCACCACGCCTACCTCCCATACAAAGATCAGTAAGGAAAAACACCAGAAACCTTAATTTTTATGATAAAGAAGGCACAGCAGGGCTGCTTTCAAAATTTACCCACTTATGGGTAAAACACCATAGCTCAGAAACTACACGGCCAATTTCAACGATATTCGCTTCGAACCATTTCCTTAATAACCCAATCCTATAGTTTCAATGGGCCAAACTGATTCACAACCACGCCTTTCACTATACCAAAATTTTGAAGTCCAGCTGATTCGTTCACTTTGCACTGCGTTAAGCACCCGTGAAGATATCGAAACAAAACTTAGCACAAACAAATTGCTAAATAGGACTATATCTTTTCAAGGCAACTCGAATATTACGGAGTGAAGTGTTCTTATTCTGCATATCTACTAACACTATCTAATACAAATATATTTACATATATTTATTGTATGAATGTACAATATGCGTCTAAGCTATTGAAAATATATTCGCTAAAGTCTTCCAAGTCTTATCTCATATGAAGTAAACAATTTCAGCTGCTAATCCATTTTAAAACCCAGCGGAATAATGGAAATCATAATAAATGCATACCATCTGTCGGCTAGTGAAAGAAACTGATCGATTTCGCTGATAAGCAAATACATTTTTATTATTTTTATTAAGATAACGTATTCAGTGATTAATATACATAATATATCGATTTCATGATAGAATCTAGAAACTATATGTTTGATTTCACATTTCTGGAGACACAAGCAAGTACAAATTGGAAGTTATAGATACACATCTGAGTATATTTGTAAATTAATATCCACAATTTAATAAAAAAGAGTAAAATAGTTTAACAACAGCATCCAAGCGGTTCAATTCCAATAAATCTTTAGGCACTTGCATTTAAATTGCGCAACAACAATTGTCTCATACATTTTCGAGTTGGTCGTATCATCATTTGGGCAAATGCTAATGATTCATATGATTTTATACTATTCCAGATTACACCGTCTTCAGCATTACCATAGCGTCCATTTAGGTGGCTATAAAGATATATGTATATATATATGTATATGTAAATATTCATCACCATTTACAGCAAACTGTGTTTTTCCTTACCAGTAATAGCAATCTGAAAACCACCAACCGCCTTCATAATTTTTTGCACAATTATCTTTATCTCTATCATTATCACGATCAAAAGTTGAAAATTTCATGCCCACATGTCTGCCGAAGGCATTCCCAGCATTGCCGCTATAATATCCCAATTCCTTCAAAGCGTAGTCCTCTAACTCTCCAGCAATAACAAATTCCGTATATTTTGCAAAGTATTCAATGCCATTATGTCTTCTCATTTGAATATATAACTCCTGTTCGCAGTCGCTGGTGAGCTCATGTAGTTTCTCCAAACCGATCCAATAGTTACCCGTTAGATTGCCAAATCCCTCCTTATAGTCCGTCCAATTTCTATTAAAATCTACGAAGTCATTTTGACGTCGCTGTATAACTAACCATCCACCGAAATCCACGTCTTCAACACAAAACACCTTCAAGTTGTCGATATCGAGTTTTTGTATTCGAATACGGTATACGCCATTCTTGGTGCTGTTACCTGCTGCTTCCATACAATTCGTTGGTAATTTTGGTACGCTGTAATGAGTAGTTAATAACTGTGAGTACTTGAGATAACTATTTATAAGTTAGTTAGTTTTACCGATTTGCAATTAATAGCTTTTCGATGTTCGACATTTTACTCTCCAATTTGGTTTCACACGTTTGCATATTTTCTAAATTTTTCATCAATTTTTCAACAATGTCTATTTGCACATCACAATTGCAAGCGTCCGTTGCATTTTGTTCATTATTATCACATAAACAGTAACGGATTTGAAAAATCAATATAAAAAATAGCAAAGTATTCCAAAAGTTGCGAAACATTTGGCTGTGAGTTGCACGAACTGTTTGAGCGCAGATTTGAAACTAGTGCTTACTGAAGAGGATATTAAAGTTAAATAAATAAGATGGTACGCACAATCGCTTATTTATACCAAAAATAATCATAATTCTTAGAATTTGGCGATAAGCAATTTTAAAATAAATATTAATAATTATTATCAGTAGAGAGAGTTTATGGCAATGTCGACAGTACTTAAATAGTTTTCTTTATTAAGTGTATATTTAAATTTTCGTGCTTGTATGTAAATGGATATATGTATATATCTATAGATGTATATAGCATTCGACTTATGTTCAACATATGGTAATAATAAATGGAGCTTTGCTTTTTCTCTGTACTTCCTCTCAAGTTGCTAATTTACGATCAACCTAAACTAAGTATCAGCTGTACTACTGTACTGTAAGTTCTATCGAATTAATAATTTAAAATTAATTTAATTTTGTTTTTTAAATAAGTCAAACAAATAGTTTTATTAATTGAAGGTCAATAAAAAATAGAGCATGAAAAGCTAATTGTTATATGCAAATACAAAAAGTACTGTGATCTATTAGAATATAGAAATATATACATGTTTAATCTTCTTATCTCAATTAAATTTAAATTTTCGAAAGCTATTATACATATATGTACATATGTATATATATTTGTAGCATATTTACACTTTCTGTATTTAATTGGAATAAATCAAGCTTCTGTTGAAAATGTATGAAAGTATATTATTACTATTTCTTTTAAATGCTTATCGCAATATTCTAAGAATTATGAAGAAGACGCGGATTTCGGCGGATGTTTAGTTATACAGCGACGTCAAAGTGACTCAGTAGTCTGTTCTTACTGATAACGAAAAAAACACATTTTTTTGCTGTTTTCGTTGAGATTTATATATGTACATATATTTTTATACAGTCACCTAAAAGAGCGACATGGCGATAGCGTACAGATGCGTGCGAAAAATTTTCAATTTTGAACTTGCTTGCGCCACTAAAAATGCGAAGTGTATCGTTTACCCACTAGATGTTCTCATATTATTATTATTATTAATTTATTGAAAAGGATAATACAATTACGCCTTAACATTACAATTTTACAGCACGAACGACTAAGGCCATCAGCTTCTTAAAATTATACAGTTAATATATACAATAAATGAAATATATATATGAGAATCACACTTCAAAGTAGATGTTTAGTTTACAGATGAATCTTATAAACAATTTTATGTTAGTATATGTTACGTTTGTTAATATTTCTATTAAGTTTGAGTTGCTTAAGTCTAGACGGATGTGTTCCAATGAGGTGCAGTTTTGTATAATATGTTGAATTGTGAGAATTTCTATGTTGCAATATGGGCAAACTGGCAGCTGAGTATTTTCCAATAAATGTTTGTGTGTTAGTCTGGTGTGTCCAAGCCGGAAGCGAGTATATATGATGCAATGTCTTCTGGAAATAGTTGTGGGAAGAGTAGGCGAAATTCGTTGGGGATTTATCATTTTGTAGTAGTGGGAGTATTCATTCCAGCATTCATTTTCGGCTTCACGGTAGTGTTTTTTGGCTAAATTTTTGATGTCGTTTTTATTGATTGTATTTATTAGCTTTCCAGATCGCCTGGAGATGTTCTCATAAAAACGATATAATATATGTAGATACATATATGTTACTCACTATATGTGATATTTGTAGGAGTAACATGGGTTTCTTAAATCTAGAATATCTCTAAAATATTGTTCAAAAAATCGATCGACCCGAGTAATGGTTTTTGAGATACAATCGGAAGCAGTTGCGCGGTATAGAGTAGGTCGTATTGTCACTCGAGACTTTAAACGCGTTTTTCTGAAGCCAGTGTTTCCAAAGTCATTTGTCAAGATATCTCAAGAACTAAACAACCAATTCTGATGAAATTTTAGAATAGTCTTTGAGATAAAATTTACAATGACATGGACGAATGGTTTTTAATTACAGCTATTGCTTAAAAAAAGATGCTAGTAGTCATAGGCTCTTATGGAGAGATCTACAATTTACGACTCTCTAATAGCGGTCGCCACTACGATAATCAATAAGGGTACTCATTTAAGGTGGCATTTATATAAAAATTGCCAACTTGCCAATATGGCAATATGAGTTAATTGAGCGCTCTTTAGTAGCCAATAATAATAAAAAAACAATAAAAATTATTGAAATTAAGAATTATATCTTTCATTTTAATACAAAACTAGCAGACAGATCTGGCTTCGCACTCTCCCATACATATGTAGATACTTTTCCGTTTCTTGCGTGGGGTCATTTAAAAAAAGTAAAATGTGGAAATTTCCAATCTAAATTGTAATCATTTTGTAATGAGATAAAACTTGATTATGACTTCACGATGCAGATTGCGATGCGAAGAGAATGACTTGCAAGACGAATTTTAAGTTTCAGATTAAGATGCTCCATCACGGTGTCTTTTTGATACCCTCACCTGGGAACTATTTCCAGAAAATTGAGATTTTAGCAATAAATAAAAAATATATGTTACTCGGGGCGTATGTAGCTTTCCAATGGTGAAATAATTTTTGTAATCGGCACAGTAGTTTTTGAGTTTATTCATTACAAACATACATACAAATCTTTCCTCTTTATAATAGTAGTATAGCTACATCAGGAACTAATGCAGATAGCGGAATAAAACTGTACACAAATACTGTATATGAGCTGTGTGGCATCACTTGTGTAAACATTGTCGAAATCTGACTATAACTTTTCAAGGCCCTGAATATCGAACGTGAAGTACTCGGAGTCTAATGGTAATTTTTCACCAAAAATATCGGCAAATCTCTCAGATATTTTCATGTAATTCTGAAGGAATATTTTTCGGGTCATAACTTCCCCTAGTTCGGATATACCCAATTATAGGTTTATCAAATATACGTTGGGCTTTATATCTTATAAATCGATTAATTATCATAAGTATAATATCTTAGCCAAATTAAGTGATCATATAATCTTAGATATAATGTATGTTGGTGGTGAATACGAGTGAAATCGGTTCAGAAACTACCTCAGGACTTCATATCGAATATGTGGGTCAAATTGTGTATTAAATAAACATAAATTGCAAGAGTATAAAATTTTCGGTTGCACCCGAACTTAGCCCATCCTTATTTATATTTGAGTAAATGTAGCCAGCTTTCTTTCGACATAAATTAAGTAATTGTATCTATATCTGTACATATGTAAATATATAATAACTCTAATATACTTGTTGTTGTATCTTTTATATGTATTGCCAACAAAGCCTCTCAGATTTATTTACAAGCAACACGTCTCCAATGCATTTCTACAACACTCAAACTCTCATTAATTTCCCCAAAAAAATCACATAAAGTTACATAGCAACACCTCGATACCTTCGTTTGGGTCACAGCACAGCCGCCTAGACAGACCGCGTCCGCCAAGACCACCAAGTCACATGAGGTGAAATAAATAAATTGCTGGCAATTACTCCGTTAACAAGTTTTATTGACTCTTAAATGTTATTTTTTCGTCATGTCTATTAGCGATAAAATAAAAGGGACTGCGAGGCCGCCAAATTTCGGTTGAATGGCTGCGGCAGCGGCGATAAGGGATGTGTGTGTTGGGTGTCGTGTCGCTGCGATTTTTGTTTATGGAGTCAATGGCTGGAAGACTAAAACACACACACACAAACACATACATGACCAGAACATAGACACAAATGCTTTCAGAAAAATGGCCAGACAATAGCACAGAAATAAACTCACATATATGAGACATGAGACAGCCAGACGGACGGACATTTTGGCCCAAAATCGATGTGGAGCAGCAAGTAAACAGCGCGCGGACAAAAGCGTCTGACACTTCTCACTTCTCGCTTCCATTCAACTCAAGTTGTTGTTGTAGTCCTTTATGCTTTGGTATTTATGTGTGTGTATGGCTTTGTGGGCTTGGTGGGTGGGGAGTTGGACAGTGTACGCGCCCTTAACAGCAGTTTTATTACATTTTTGTTTTCTTTTTTTCCTTTGGTTCCACAGTGACCACCACTTTGCCGAGATTTTGATTGTTGCTTACTGGCTGCTTGTTGGCTGGACAACAAGGCGCAACAATAAAGCAGCGTTCGACTGTGTTGTTGTCGGTGTGACAATCTGTATATGAATTTATGTATTTTGGGCTTTGATTTTGATGGAGTGTCGTCGAGAACTCAATGAATATTTTTGCACTTCAACTAGAAATATGAGTATGAGTTATGTGTAGGTCAGTCGATCAGCGCAAAAAAAAAGTTTGCCTTTTGTTTTGCTCGGTTTGGCCGGAGAACTTGTTATAATTTATTTTTGAACAATTACACCAATTTCAGATGTTTTAAGTCAGACAAAATTTTGATAGAAGAAACTTGAATTCTCCAGAATTTTCTATAGCTCTAGAGTCAGATGAAGTTGTTTTTTAGTGAGTTCGGAAATGGCTCGTTGGTAAACGGTTTGTATGTATGTAATTGGCGTTGAACCGTTTATAGTCGAATCGATGAGAGCGCGCCACTCCTCTCTTTCCTTCGCTGTTCGGCGCCAGTTGGAGACTCCAAGTGTAACCAGGTCGCTCTCCACCTGGTCCCTCCAACGGAGTGGAGGCCTTCCCCTTCCTCGGCTTCCTCCGGCGGGTACTGCATCGAACACTTTCAGAGCTAGAGTGTTTTCATCCATTCTGCCAACATGACCTAGCCAGTGTAGCTGTTTCCTTTTTATTCGCTGAACTATGTCAATGTTGTCGTATAGCTCGTACAGCTCATCGTTCCATCGTCTGCGGTATTCGCCGTTGCCAATGTTCTGAGGACCATAAATCTTGCGCAACATTTTCCTCTCGAAAACTCATCTGGTGTTGACATCGTCCAAGCTTCTGCACCATAAAGCAGGACGGGAATGATAAGCGACTTGTAGAGTTTGATTTTGACGTGGGAGCCAACACGCGAATGCGCCGATTGTTTGCTTGATGACAGGAGATATTTCGTCTTATCCTCATTCACCTCCAGACCCATTCGCTTCGCCTCCTTATCCATGCGGGAAAAAACAGAACAAACGGCGCGGTTGTTGCTTCTGATGATATCAATATCATCGACGTACGCCAGGAGCTGTACACTCTTATAGATGATTGTACCTTCTCTATTTAGCTCTGCAGCTCGTATAATCAAGTTAAAGAAGTTACACCATAGTGAGTCACCTTGTCTGAAATCTCGTTTGGTATCGAACGGCTCGGAAATGTCCTTCCCAATCATGACGGAGCTTTTGGTGATGCTCAACATCAACTTACACAGCCGTATTAGTTTTGCGGGGATACCAAATTCAGACATCGCGGCGTAAAGGCAGCTCCTTTTCGTGCTGTCGAAAGCAGCTTTAAAATCGACAAAAAGATGGTGTGTGTCGATCCTCTTTTCACGGGTCTTCTCCAAGATTTGGACCACGGTAATTGGCACAAATTGTGGGATCACCCTTTTTATGGATTGGGCAGAGCACACTGAGATTCCAATCGTGAACTGAATAGCTCGGCCGGTAATCTATTGGACCCCGGGTTCGCCATCTCTGGTATTGTACTTTCACTGCCAGTCTGATGGTCGGAGGAGTGTTCCCTCCATAATCCCAGTATGCTCTGGACATCGGTTACCAAAGTACCACCTTGGTCTCTACATGAGGATGCCGGTCTTGAAACCTTCGTTAAGTCGCTTCGGTTTAGGTAAATAAAATCCAATTTTAATGCTTTAAAACAACCTTTAAAGAAAGAAGAAGCGATGTTTCTCCATTAATTTTAATAAATATAGTTAGAAGGAAAGTTTCATAGGTCTTATACAAGGTGAATGTGCCAGTTTATTGCAAATATTATCCATACAACTGTTAGTTGTGTGGCTCTATATGAACCTCAGGCGCAAGTCCAATTTCCAATCCACGATACAATTAAGCCATATGAGATGCATTCTACTTTCTTTTGAGGAAATTTTGCGATTGAAATAGGCTCACGGTATCATACGTCGAAATGTGATGTGCAGTACTACTACTACTATATATAGGGTATTATATGTGTTCGGTGTCTATTCTCACCAGTATTTGAGGACATTTTCGTATGCAAAATTGCCTCACAGGAACATTAGTTCGAAATTAGTTTAAAACCTGTCTGTAGTGGGCAAATATCATAGCGATTACATCAAAAGAGAACAACTTCTTTTTGTAAGGTACTCTGATTATACTAAATTGTATTAGTAAAGCGGAAAAGTGTTGTCAACAAACCTTTTATAATTAACATAATCTATGGAACGTTGTGAGACCCTATATTCCATCTAGGAACTATGGGAAACAATATATGTGACCTGGTCTACGGAAAGGGGGCTTAGGTGTCAAAAAATCAATTTTCACTTTTTAGTTGATTCGGATGGAAGATGAGAGTTGTTTATTTTTAAAAGCTGTTTCCCAGAAAACTAGTTTTCGCACGTTAGCTCCCTTTTCGTAGACGAGGTCACATATATGTATGTCTATGGATCGTCGTATCGCCGTACGCAGATCATCACTGAATTTCCACATTTAAGGGGTGACCTCCTGTGACGGACTGATTTTTTGGGATTTTTTAGAATTTTTTTTCTATGGCCAACAAGTTAGAAATCAAATTTTTTATCATTTATTCTGGTGTAGAAGCGTAAATTTTAGGTAAGTTTTGAAAGGTCGTAAAAAAGGCAATTAATATTTTTACTATCCATTTTTTTATTGGTTGTTTATTAACATTCAAAGAATAAAGAAAAAAATTAAAAACTAAAAACAGTGAAAAATTGAATAAATTATGAGCTGACGGAGTGGGGGCTTTTGAAAAATTATTAATCAAGAATAATGTCGCAATATCCGGAACTAGGGAAAAGTTTGAAAAAAATTTATAACAAAATGGCGACTATTTAAAAAAAATTTTTTTTCGACCACTTTTTTTTACTGTTTTGAATTTTTTAAAAATAGTAAAAATGAAAATTTGGGGATGGGGTAGTTCCAGTTCTAGAAAAGCCAATAAAGAAGAGTCCATAAAAATTTCAAGTAAATCGGTCCAGTAGAACCTGAAAAATCGTGGGTATCGTACCGAAAAACACAGTTTTGAGAAAAACGCGTTTAAAGTTTCGGGTAAAGTTTTTTATAGTCTAAGTTCCGGCCGAACCAGTTTATGCCAGGTCAGGAAAATGCTTATATCTCCGAAAATAATTTAAATTTTGAAAAATCCTCTCGTATACATATTCTTGAATAGTTAAACTTTGAAAATATGGAAAAAAAATTTTTTCGATTTTTTGGAATTTCTAGACCAGAATACCCCCTTAATATACCAAAAATTGGACTCTTGGTAGAAATTTTCGAAATTTTCGAAATTACGAATTTTGAATTTTTTTTGGGTTCTTTGCTATTAAATTTTTGGAATTTTTGATTGAAAATAGAGAGTTCTATACGTTTACATGTGTTGAATGCCTCCAGCAAATTTCAAAACATTCGGTCATGCCGTTTTTGAGATACGATGGAGGAAAGTTTGAAAAAAAAACAGTTTTGAGAAAAAGTTTCCAGCTACCAACTCAGCTCATTCTTTTAATTGCTGTTTCTTAACGACTTCGAATTTTTAAAAAATCATTTTGATTGGTTGACCGTCTTGACCGCAAGCAGCCGCACTTAAGCCATCATTAGGCCCATTGTGCTCACAAAAAAAAAAAAAAAATCAAAAATCGCTTTTCTACCGTATTCTAGACATGTTAAGAAAGCAATTTACGGTTTAAAACATAAAAAAAAAAATTTGAACCCTTCACGTGGGATAACTCCTTTAATCTTAGCTTGACTTAGTCTTGGCTCTCCTTTCTTGATTTATCCATCGCACCATCATCCCTTATAAAAGAAATACTCGTATTGTGTCTACTGAACTCTATTTTAGCTATGTGTATTCCAATATATAACCTAACACCGATATAAGATATTGATCTAAGAAAGAAAGTTATTATCACTGAGGTTTCCTCTTCGTAAGTTGGGTAACTCAAAATTGTTTAAACACTAAATATTTCAACATCAGGAGAAATTATGGAGGTTTTTGGTAAACAGAATAATTCTACTGGTTAGTTTAGTAGAGCTTCCTGGTATCAGGTGCCTTTTCAATGTAAGAGATAAGTATCGATATATGTGCTCATATATATTATTCTAAAGAAATATCGTAATGTTGACCAGTTCAGAGTGGTAGACTGCTAGGAAAATTAAGGTAATAAAAAAATCTCGGTCTTGAGTCGGTCTTGAGAACAGCTTTTGAATCTCAAGGAATACTGGAATCTACACAAAATTAATTGAAACAAGTAAGGAAGGGCTAAGTTCGGGTGTAACCGAACATTTTATACTCTCGCAATTTATTTATTTCACTTTATTTATATTATATAATACACAATTTGACCCACATATTCTCCATATATATTGCAAAAAGTCCATTGAAAGTTGGAAACCATAATATTAGGTTAGAAGCACCGAGGTCATGTTCGATATATGGGGCCTTAAAAACCTATGGTCCGATTTCGGCGATTTTTAGAATGGGGCTGCCACACTATAAAGGTAGTATTTGTGCAAAGTTCTGCGTCGATATCTTCACTAGTGCTCACTTTATATATTGTAAAGTTAACGATTAAGATCGTCTTCAAAATTCTGGTATGTAGGAAGTAGGCGTGGTTGTGAAGCGATTTTCACAACATATCATTGGGATGTAAGGAAACTATTACAAACCAAGTTTCATTGAAATCGGTCGAGTAGTTCCTGAGATATGGTTTTTGACCCATAAGTGGGCGACGCCATGACCATTTTCCATTTTGTAAAAAAATCTGGGTGCACCTTCCATCTGCCATTTCTTATGAGAAATTTAGTGTTTCTGACGTTTTTCGTTAGTGATTTAACCCACTTTTAGTAATTTTCAACCTAACCTTTGTATGGGAGGTGGGCGTGGTTATTATCCAATTTCTTTCATTTTTGGACTGTATAAGGAAATGGCTAAAAAAACGACTGCAGAAAGTTTGGTTTATATAGCTATTTTGGTTTCCGAGATATGTACAAAAAACCTTTTTGGGGGCGGGGCCACGCCCACCTCCCCAAAAAAATTACATCCCCATTCATAGTGCGATCCTTCATACCAAATTTTATTTCCATAGCTTTATTTATGGCTTAGTTATGGCACTTTATGTGTTTTCGGTTTTCGCCATTTTGCGGGCGTGGCAGTGGTCCGATTTTGCTCAACCTTCCTATGGTGCCAAGAAATAAGTGTGCCAAATTTCATTAAGATATCTTAATTTTTACTCAAGTTACAGCTTGCACAGACGGACGGACGGACGGACAGACAGACATTCGGATTTGAACTTTACTCGTCATCCTAATCATTTTGGTATATACAACCCTATATCTAACTCGTTTAGTTTTGGGTGTTACAAACAACCGTTATGTGAACAAAACTATAATACTCTCTAGCAACTTTGTTGCGAGAGTATAAAAAAACCTGACTCAAACATCCTTCTGTCTACTGTGTTTTGAGTTCCAAAGTTGAGTTAATCAATTTTTTAGAGCAAAAATTAAGAAAAATATTTGTATTTGTCGATCCTAATAGGTGTTTCCACTAAAAAATTATTACTCTAGACTTGATATCATTCAATTTGTACAAAGCAAGTTCTTTTCAACTCAATCTTAAAATCTTTAAGCTAGAGAAGACACTAGATCACCAGACTTTGTATACTTTGTTAATACAAAGTGCCTAATAGTGACGTCGAAAAGTCCAGAAATATCAGAGAAAACACACATTAATTTCAATAATATGCATAAATACTCATTTACAAAATCTTCGCACCACACTTCGACGTTATTTCCAAAACAAAAAAACTCCCTCATCCACGAAAAAAGGCAAAAACGCGTGTATGGAATACCCATGAAATTGGCGTTTGTCGACGAAAGCGCCATTAAATCTGGCATTGGCAGGCGCGCAGACAACAATCTGTTGTTAAATCGCATCAAACAGAAACATAAATCGATTAAATTTGCTGTCATTTAAAATTTGACACATGAAAAACACCGACGAGTGCGAACCGCGAGGGCGCGTGTGGGTGGGTTAACGCCGATTTGAAATGAAGTGGGCGACGCGCGAAATGTGGAGAAGGGAGTGAGCGTTAGCTATTAACAAAGTGACTATTTATACGTTTGTCCAACTGAAACGCACGCGTTCGATGGCTGTGAAGAGCTGAGAGTCGGTTGGGAAGACTACACAGTTGACTGTAAAGGCTGAGAATGGGTTGTGTGCTAGCGATGGGCGCGCCGATTGAGTGTGAACACCTTTTGTTGGTGTGAATTGAACTCATACATACATCTGCATTTATATGACAATGAATCGAGACAAAAGTTGAAGTCGATTGAGAAGCGACGCCAGTGTACCCCATATTCTTGCTGGCGCACGGGAGTTGCAGAGATTTTCGTTTAGGTTTGGGGATTTATGCAAATGCGTACACAACCCCATTCCACCCAACAATGCGCACAACAATAACAACAACAGCAACACACTAAATATTCACCGCAAATATGAACCTGCAATCTCGTACACATCACTCTTGTGGTTTGGGTGACGCGCTGACCTCGGCTGGGGTTTGAGGGGCGCTGCACGCAGTCACGCCGCCGTGATGCACTTTGTGGTGTTTTCGTGGTGATTATTCAACGCATGTTGTCAACATATTGTTTGTCGCTCTTTGTTCTTCGCCAACTCAGCGACTTGCTGTAGGTGTGAACTTGCGGTGGTTGGCGTATGAGAAAACAAAAAGTTGGCATAACGGTTTGCTGCGTTCTATTATTGCCATAAGTCAAAACGTTTTAGTTGACACATTAGATATTTGTGTACATTTTGCGTTGCTAAGCGTTTTTATATTGTTTCAATTGTTGTTGTTGTTTTTTTGGTAGCGCGCTGCGTGGCGCGTAATTGCGTTCAGCTCATTTGAGAAAGGAAAAAAATGTGGAAAAATAGAAAATAAATAAAAATGTGTTGCCTTCTTTCTATCGGTTTTATTAGCGAATTTTGGGGTGTTTTGAGAGCAGAAATCCATATTTTTAGCTTATGTTTCGCCACAAATTTGTCATCCCTTTCCGTGCATTGTAATTTAGTCAATATAATTTTCAACTTTTTACTGCTTGCAATGAATTTTAAGTAGCTATTTGTCTGGCATTTACTGAGGTCTTTCAAGAAATAATTTATTTATGATTTCAAGACATTATTCGTTCATTGCTTTAGTATTTTATTTTCATCATATTTATATAAATTAATTGGAATTTTAGGGCGTTTAGGGTACTTGGAATGATATTTTGGTATATGAAAAAAAAGAAACAAAACATACGTGCATTTGATGTCTCAAAAATTGCTGCATGCCCTGAGGGTCTAAGGGTCTAATGCCATAACAAATATGACTTCAACTAGTTCCAATGAATACCTACTGTTGAATGAATACTGTTTATTATTTATTTTTTATTAATAAAAAATTTTTTTTTTTTGCTACAACATTGTCTGAAACTTTCAGAAATGGTATTATTTATTTAAAGAAAGACCTTCACCGTGACAGTTCTATAATTTCTATATTGAAGTGGCGTTGTTGAGAAATTTAATTTTGAGAAATCTCGCTCCAAGAACTTTTTCAAAAAATAAAGCGATCTTAGTCTCCCTCGGAGTAAACGCTAATCTCAACCATTACTTAAGGGATTATTTGGGTTTCAGAGGCTAAAAACAAGGTATTTTTAGATTTTTTTAAATATGTTCGAAGATACATATTAGGTCTACAACTTTGCTCCCGCCGTTTTTTTTTTGTAAATTTAAGGCTTTTTTTCACTTAGGACAGCCTGACCGTACGTATCCGAAAGCATTCGATGAGCCTCAGCCGCACTTTTCTTGGAATTAAAAAAGAAAAGCAAAATTTCCCGCAAATGTCGAGAATTCGGCTCAAAAAGTGACATTTTCAGTTAAGAATAAGTTTGGGATGCAAACAGATCTCTACAAATATTTTGTTGGGTTAATGTTGATACAAATGTCCAAGATCGATATAAAACGATTTAATCGATTTAATCGATCAGTGCTTGACCCTAGAGACATCTATTGGAAAACGGCGGAAGCAAAGTTGTAGACCTAATACATATTTAAACAGTATTTTGTGAAATTTTTATTCAAAAATTCCGAAAACTCAGCCATTGGCACCACATATCCCATGACGTGTCTAAAAAAAGTTTTTATGGTGGATACCATAACTCATGATTGGTTCATCTAAAAGCAATAAATCAAAACTAATTCGATAGTGCATGGTTAGATATAGTTAAAGAACGAAGGAAAAAAAAAATATTGAAATTTGAATTTTTGACAGAATTTTAATCAAAATTTTTGGACAAATTTTCGGCATATATTGACTGGAAAAAAATGGTTATAATAAAAATATTAGAAAATCCTTCGTTGTTTAACTAGATAATTTTATTTCAAAGATGTGTGCAAAATTTTAATTTTATCAAAGTCGCTTCATAACTTTTGAGTTATCTTGTCCACCGACTTGAAAAATTGAGTTTTGAGATAACATCCGTACTGACATGTCATGATAGGGGGAACTTCCAAAGGGTATATCTCATAACATATTGCACTATTTAATAAGACAACATTTTTTTTTATACTCTCGCAACAAAAGTTGCTAAAGAGAGTATTATAGTTTTGTTCGCATAACGGTTGTTTCTAACACCCAAAACTAAACGAGTTAGATATAGGGTTATATATACCAAAGTGATCAGGGTGACGAGTAGATTTGAAATCCGGATGTCTGTCCGTCCGTCCGTCTGTCCGTCTGTGCAAGCTGTAACTTGAGTAAAAATTAAGATATCTTGACGAAACTTGGCACAAATATTCCTTGGCACCATAAGAAGATCAAATTTGGAATAAAGGATCGCACTAGGAGGGGGCATATTTGGATGTAATTTTTTTGGGGAAGTGGGCGTGACCCTGCCCACAAATCGGTTATTTGTATTTAACTCGCAAACTAATAAAGCTATATAAACCAAACTTTCTGCAGTCGGTTCTCTTACATACCCCACCACACACCATGAAAATAGTTGAAATCAGATAATAACCACGCCTACCTCCCATACAAAGGTTAGGTTAAAACTTACTAAAAGTGGGTTAACTAACTAACGAAAAACGTCAGAAACACCAAATTTTACATAAGAAATGGCAGAGGGGAGCTGTACTCAGATTTTTTTACAAAATGGAAAATGGGCGTGGCATCGCCCACTTCTGGGTCAAAAACCATATCTCAGGAACTACTTCACCGATTCGAATGAAATTCCGTATATAATATATTCTTGACACCCTGATAACACGGACAAAAAATGGGCGAAATCGGTTCACAACCACTACTACTTTCCTTATAACTCAATTTCGAAATCCATCTTATTCCTTCACTTTATAATGTAAACATAAGGAACCAATGAAGATAACGGAATAAAACTTTACACAATTAGTGCATATCATCTCTGGCTTCACTTGTGAAAAAATTGTCGAAAACAGACCATAACTTTTCAAGGCCCCAAATATCGAACATGTTGAACTCAGCGCCTAAGGATAAATTTTAACCGAAAATATAGGTAAATCTCTCAGATATCTCAATTTAATTCAGAGGAAATTGTTTTCTTCTAATAGTGTGTCTCTGTTCCAAAAATTATTAAAATCGGGTCATAACATTTCCATATACCTAATTATAGGCTTTTCAAAAATACGGGGAGCTTTATTCCGCATATATGTATGCATTGGTTAATATGTGAGATATAAAATTTGTGTGTTATCTTAATAAAATTGCTTCAATAAATTGCGAGAGTATAACATGTTCGGTTGCACCCGAACTTAGCCTTTCCTTACTTGTTATAATTTATTATATTACTAAAGGTTTTCAAATAAAGAGGAGAAAGTAATTTTTATCCGCAAATTGAGATTCCAGATTGTTTTAAACATCAGTTGGTGCCGTTTTCTTCAAGATTTTGAACAAGGCTGGTAATGATCTTCCGGTTGTAGCTCACAACTTACTGCCGAAAGACTTATTTTCGAAATTATTTGTATATTCATAGTAATCGAAGGTAAATTCACTCTTGTCAAGGGACGTTCGTAAAAATATCTCTCAATAATTAAAACGAACACTTTATACATAGTCTCTCCTCATTCCGTCCGATGTATAATGATGACAACGTACAAAAAGTAATACTTGTGGTTTTCGAGAAAAAGAATTCTTCTTCTAAAAATGGTTGGGTAAACTTAAAAAACTGTATATTGAGACCAAAGTAGTTCTTCAAATCAAAACGCGTCGGCGATCATAGCTTCGAAAAAACGAAAAAAAAGCTACAGCAATTGTAAATTCATCCAAAATCGCTTATATTGTTTTTTAATGAGAAGAAGAAAGAGAGTTATGAAGTACTAAATATTTCGGCTTAGAGTTTTGAAGAGGTCTATATGGATTTCAATCATTTGAAGACAACTATCCAAAGCTATTTTTCAAGTTTGTTCCACTTAGTTTTAAGAAACAGATTCATCTTAAGAAATAATTCCTTTCTTTTCTTTCAATATCCTACCCGCCTTGAGATTAATCTAACCTCTAACTGAAGTGCAGATAATTTATCGTTTTTTAAGGAATTAAACTTCTACTAAAAGAAAATATTATCAGGAATTGAATTAAATTTATCGACATGATTAATTTAAAGCATAATTTCCTTAATTCATGCCACAATATGGCCGCCACAGGAGTCAGTTAACCGCACCCCACTTAATATACGCAACTTTCGTATGCAGTGTACTTGTGGCAACACCTCAAAATGGCGTTGCGGATAATGAGTACAAACTAATTTAGGCGCTGTTGCTTTTCCACTAGCTAGCTCGAGCTCTACGGCTGATTGTGGGCTACCGAATGTAGTTGTGAAGGAAATTACATTCATATCTAGAACACATTTCCGACATAAGAAAACCACAACAGCAAAACCGCAATAACAACAACAACGACAAGCAATAATGCCAACAACAACAGCAATTCAGAAGACCCTCACCTAGCGACCGCAATGTTGACGTACGCGTGATTGTGGTCGGTCGTTAGACGGTTGGCTGAACGGCTGAGTGGTTGCAAGCACTTGACTAGCTGAATTCGTTGGTTAAATGCGGTTGGGCTTCTAGTCGCTGCCGCTGGACGACATTATCGCCTGGACAACTTAATTTTCCACAAACATGCAAGAAATCGCGGTGGCTACTCACACACACACACACACACACACACCCACCCTCGGCACCGGCATTGCATGCGCTCACTTCATTGCACCGCCGCTGCACCGCCGCTGCACCGTCTGCTCGCCGTCGCAGTATTGCCTGCGGCCAAAACTTCCGTTTCTCATACGTCTCCTTTCAATTTACTGTTGCGCGTCGCTCATTTTTCTACGACACAACGAACAATTTTAATCAAAATTCAACTCAAGTCGCTCGAACGACGAAAATTTTTATCACGAATTTTCACGAATAGCCAGTCAGACCCCTCTTCACCGGTGAGCGGTAGGCGCTCTTGGTGTAGTCAATCGTCCAGGCAATCAACTTGCCATTTCTTGTCGCACTCAAGCGGCTAGCTCAACTGGCTGCCTGCCTGGCTGATTGGTGGCCAATGCTTGACTTCTGTTGGCGTTTAAATGCGTTTCTTATGAAAATTAGTCTGGAAATTGCACTTCGGCCGCACTCACTAAGCGAGAGTACAAGACGAAATTATAATTTAAATTAATCAACGCGTCCAAGTGCTGCGTCGAGCGTGAGCCTTTGCGATTGGCGCAAAGTGATAAGAGCCGGGCTTGCGTACAAAGGGTGGCGGCGTCGGTGTAGGCTCAGCAGCTCGAGGGAAGGCGTGTGAAGTTCCCACTGCCTACAACCGCGTTGGGGACGCATAGTCAGCAGTCAGTTGTAAATTATAGACGTCACAAGCGTGCGCTCAGCCGAGCTCGTCTCAGCTATCATCAAATCGTTTTTAAGATCTCACTGAAAGCTCCAATTGCGTCGACGCGTCGGCAACGTGTGTTCGTATAATATCGTATTTGTTACTGTTTTGTTTAATGCGATTTATAATTGCAAATGCAAACACGCAATTTTTCAGCTTTCGCAGCGCAGCGAATGGTGCATTGCGTTTTGCACGCGTTAATTTTGCATGAAAAATTGGTTTTCGCTTATGCACTTGTACTTTTGAATATATATATATATATGTATATATGTACATACATACCTATGACTATGAAAAATTAAGCCTAGATTGTGCTCAATTAAATTTAATTGGTCTATTATACTCACATACTCTCCATTTGTATGTATTTTTGTGCGTGCAGCAAGTGTCTGATAATAATAACATTATTTCGTGTGGAAGTGTTGTTGTAAATATGCATACATTTGTGGAAAAATGTGAGACTAAGAGTGGAGCTAGGTAATAAAATTTTTAATTTTATTTTCAACATTCTTTAAATGTTTTATTTAAATTCCGAATGAACTGAAATACAATGCAGTAATGGAATATCTACCATAAGAATTTGCAAAGTGAAAATCAGAAGTTAGCACAAAGCGCGATTTATTTCGCAATGTAGTCCGAATTTACAGCTGAACGATCTGAACGATACTGCTGCAATTTCACGTTCGATATTCGTACGAAGTTCATCAATCGTCGCTGACTTGTTGGCATAGACCATAGACTTGACGTAGCCCTATATAAAAAAGTCTGACGGCGTTAAACCGCACGACCGAGGCGGCCAAATGACTGTGCCATTTCGTGAGATAACACGTTCACCAAACTTGGTTTTCTATAAATCGATCGTGACAATCGTTGTGTGACATGTGGCGTTGTCCTGTTGGAACCACATATAGTTCAAGTCCATATCATCCAATTCGGGGCCAAAATATACGGTTATCATGGATGGGTAGTGATTCACATTCACAATAACGTGTTGGTCTTGATCATTACGGAAGAATTGCGACCCAATGACGACGCCGGCCCATTAACCACACCAAACCGTAATTTTTTCAAGATGCAATGATAACTCATGGAGTACGTGTGGATTGCTGCCTGTTCAATAAGGCATATTTTACTTATTGACGAAGCCATTGAGCCAGACATGAGCCTCATCGCTGAAGATGATTGAAAATCCGGATTAATTTTAAGCAACCTCAGCCTAATTTACGAACATACGACGATTCTGGTGGTCAGGCGGCTTCAGTACTTGCGTCAATTTGTTCTTGTAAGGATGTAGGCCAAGATCTTTTTCGCAAAATTCCCCGTAACGACGTCACAGAGAATGCCCAACGCTTGAGAATGACGTGTGAGAGACTAATTTGGGTCTTTCTCAATTGATGCGCTAGCGGCGGCAATATTCTCGACACTACGGGCACTCTTTATCTCACTGGTACGTAACCACTTTGTACTGTGCGTGTGGATTCAAAATTTTCCACTAGACGCTCAATTGTTAATCTGGCAGACGACTGAGATGACCACCATAAATTGGACGTAGCGTTCTAAAAGTTGACGCAACTGACTCCGAATTTGGGTAGTAAATTTAAATAATTTTGACTCGTTGTTGAATCGTATATCTTACCATGATAAAATGCCTTACTGAAGAGAAATATGGCGTCGTTTGCTGTCCCAATCGGTCTACTTTTGTAGTGCCGGTCGTGAAAACCCCTTTACTTGATCCAATAATGTTCCAACTTCTTTGACCTAGTAGGTCTGTACATATAGTATGATGGCTAAAATGGCGATAAATGTCTCATTCGACTCAAATTTGTGACAAAATCTGGAGAACAGGTTGGGCGCGAATAAGAAAGTAATTCGATCAATTTTGCAGTGTCGATGGCTGAGGTTAGATCAACGCGTTGTAAGAGCTCTTTTTTCTTTGACATTTTTCTGCAATTTAATTTCGTATCATGACCGTTTATCCTTCACCTGTGCCACTCAGAAATTGGTGGTCATCATATTTTCGGCTGAACTAGAACAGTCTTTGCTTACTACACTGTTCTTTGAGATGCAGCAGTGGGTCCATATTTCGTGAAACGATGCAGAAACTACTTCGAATTGCGTTTAAACGGAGTGAAGAAACGCAACTCTCATCGCGCTGACAGCTTCCTCATGCCCAATATTGCATGCAGAATATGGTCCATGCGGTCTTCTGAGATGCCTACTGTTTTGTTCACCTTCAATAATAGTGAACTTTTGTCACGTTATCCTCCATGGTAGAAATTTTCGGAACACCTGGGCTTGGCACATTGAAAACTGACGGACCTCCATACATTCAGCAGATTTTCGATTTCGTTAAGTTATTGTTTTTTTTTTAATATTTCATGAATCCGTGTCCAGATCATGTCTTCCAGACGCGGTCGAAACCTACGTATCCGATTCGGTGAAATGATTTGACACTAGACGTCTACCAAATAGCGGCGCCATCCGTTGATCTAAAGAGGATACGACGATGGATATTTTCAGTCCTAATTTTTCTAAAATTTTCATTATATTTTTCGTGGTGGTGTGGGCCCTGTTTATACAAATCTTATCACAAACGGACAGCTTCTCTTTTAAACTTTTCAAGCTGTCGTTAATTAGTTATGCCAACTTTTTAATAGCCTTCGTCATGATACTGCCACGGTTTCGGTTCCCAAATATTATATCTTACCTAGATTATCTTTGAAATTGTTTTATCGTTTATTCTATACTTCTTAAATTAGTAATTCATATCTACGACTATCTCTTCCTATCTATTATATCTATTCCTGAAATATATGGTAAACCAATATAGAGGCTATACTTTAGGGTCTGTCATTAATTTTAAGTATAGTATCTTTTGACTTAAGCCTTGAGTCCAAGCTTTGGTTCAAAATTTCTTTTTGTAAAAAAGAGTATAGTCCCCTTTCTTTATTCCTGCTCAAATCTCTGCATTGCACCCTTTCTGAAAAGGGAGAGAAAGCATGAAATATGAGTATTGCATTCATTCTATTATTCATGTGTCGAATACAATTTCTGATTATGACACCTCAATTTCAGTTATCTCCCATTGATATACTGTCATTGCCAATAACAAAAGGCAACAATTGCGAACTGCCACTGCCACTGCCCCCAGCGCCGCTTGTGCATTGTGAGTGTTGCAATTGCAATTGAGTCTGCAGTCGCCAGCGAGCCCAAGCACGAACACAACACAAAGAAGTCAAGTGTTGCAGCAACAATGCATAGACGACTGCCACAGCGGACCACAGCAGGCAGGCAAGGGCAACCAGCAGCAGACGCAGACGGACGACTAACAAAAATAATGCATGCATTTTCGCCTTTTCCCTTTTCTGTCACAAAGGTGACAACAACATAACTCTCGAATGTTGCAAGTGGCAAGTGCAGATGCAAGCCGACAGGTAGTGAGTGTTGCCAACGGTTTGACAGATAAGACACAACGTTGCAATGGAGTGAAATGCAGAGCACAAGCAACTGCATATATGCTACCAACAACAACAACAACAAATTGCAACGTTATTTGGTGGCAGCCGCAGCCGCATGAAATCAAAGTGCGCCGCATGCGGCAACAAAAATGGGTAACAGAGTTGTAGTCTGTTAGCGCACACCAGCTGGCACACACATTAACACGCCCACCACACCGCGCCACACTCAATTTCAGTGTGATATTCGTGCAACATTATGTTGCAGGTGCAGCAGAGAGCACATTATTATTGTTGCCATTATATTGGTGTTGGGTGGGTGTTGTTGCCGTCGGCCGCCTACTCGACTGGCTGGCTGGCTGGCTGACTGACTCGCTGACATTTTCATTCAACTTGCGCTACTCCGAAGCTGCTGCCAGCTGCCACTTTGTGGGAGTGTGCGAACAATGTGTGAACAAATAATTCCATCAGCGGCAACAAAAGCTCCAGTGAAATGAATGAAGTAATGCAGCAGGAGGTGCAACATGCATTTCGCATGTTTTGACCGTCGTGTTGTTGTTGCTGCCGTGTTGTATGCTCTTGTCTATTGTGGCGCGTCGTCAGCGCTGGTATCAGCCATTTGTATCAGTTGGCTGTTGATTGCTTACTTGTATGCTTTGGTTGTCGCTGTTGTTGTAGTGTTGACAATTTCAACGCTAACAACAACAACAGAGACAACAACCGCAATTGCTGTGCACTGGCATCCAATATGCGCTTATCGTTGTGCAAATTTATGAATTGTGCAGCGCAACACACAGACATATACAGTTATAGATACATATATGTATATACATACATACATACATACTTAGAAGGCATATAAACACGTATTTTGCATGTCTACTTGCTGCATATGCTTTTGTATTGTTTACAAGTCGCCACAGCAGTGGCAGTTGTAAAAAGGAAAAGTCCGTTGTATCAATACTATATTTGTTGTTGTTGTTTTTATTGTATTTGTTATTTTTTCCTACTGTGTCCCACTTCAGTTTCTTTATACAACTCAATTTTGCCCACTAGCCACTCGCACTCTCCGCCCATAGTGAAATTACCAAAATTCGTTGCATACTTTTGTGCGCCGAGCAGCCACACTACTACAAAGCACTCGTTTGGACTTTGTTGTTTGTGTATAAGCAGTGCATTTTACTGCTTAAAACTACAATTCACTGCAATTCAAGTGTCTTGCGCTTGTTATAAATATGTGTGTGTTGCTGCAACATGTCTCTGCAACATTGTCCTTTGTTTGCTCTACAACAATACGAACCGTACGACAACTCATGCTGTCGCTGTTGTTGAACACATTCGTTATCCTTTTGTGCATTTTGTAATTAGTTGATGGTATCACAGTTATGAATTTATGTTTTTACTGCATGTTGCAATGTACGCTTTGTTTGCCGACTTGCAACACTCAATAAAATGTGTAATTGTTACATGCTACGGATGCCAAATGGTGATAATATACATAATTTTTGGGAAATCGTGATAGGTGGGCAAATCGGTAGGCATACCTTCGGCGAACCCAGCGAAGTGACTGGAATCGACATTAGCCGACTTAAGAACTTTATTATAGAGTCCAAGAGCTTTGTCGCAACATAGGGGTCTTAGTGATCCCTTAGGAGTTATCCGCGTGTCACCATGGACATTGGAATCTGTTTAACTGAGATTCTCTGCATATGCGGAGAGCTGCACCTAAACCTAACCTAACTTAACCGAGGTGGGCAAATGGTCTTCATATTTACTTGAAGTCCAGTTTTGATGAAATCGCAGCTTTTTGTAGAGCTTTTACCTTGAAGTGACCACATTTTTCGAATAGAATAGATGTTATGGATAATAAATGCCAACATATTTTATTGCAATTTGAATAAAAAAGGAAATTAGTTTCCGTTTCCCGATTCCAAAGGGGGTTAATAAAACTCTTAACCCTTTATGTGAGAGACTAGATTTTTATTTAACACCAAAAGCTCATACCTCGAACATGTATTTGTTATATCAAAGATCCTGATCACTAAGTTTTGACTATTCGCGATAATGATCCAACCTCCTCATCTTATAGACAAATTCAACAATCTCAATGATTTGTGGAAGACTTACTTTATTGAGAACAAGAAGTTCTCAATACCTCTTAAGATTCCCAACGGATCAGAACAGATCACAACGGATCAGACGGACTTCCGACTTGTACTAGCAACGGAGTAGCGATCGCTGAGGCTTAAGTAAAGCCCAACTACCCTAGGATAGACAGCAAGAGGGCTAAAAAACTCCCATCAGCTCTCAGTCAAGTTGGCTATTGCAAGTTCGCCAGCCATAAAACTTCCGAGGCCTTCAGTTGGGATCTTCTTTAGATAGAAGTGGTGATATCTCTTCGCTTATGAAGCAGCAAAGTTCAATCTGACCCGAATATTATAATGGACCACGAATGCAGGTCCTTTTATCAGTCTATTCAACGAGATGCTACATTTATAATTTCTTCTTTGTCTCTTGTTCGTTTGTAATATGAAATTTATCCATTTTTGGCATTCTAGAAACAGACTCTGTCATAACTTCTCAAGGCTTCTTTCTGATTGTCAAATGATGTCAGTTCGTGGATCCCGACTAAACACTGAAAGCTCGTTTGATTTGACTGTTTGAGTTTTTTTTTCAAGTGATCTAGCAATTTGGTTTGGAGCATTGGGAGTCATGGACGATTTTTCATTACAATCAGCTGAAAGCTGGTAGTTCGCAGATATGATGTTCTAACGTTGTATCATGCTTATTGGTGCTCCATAGATTCCTGAAGTTTGAGTTTTATCAATTCTATCTATAGGTAGAAATGTAGTTAGACTAACCACCCTGTGACCCCCATCATGTTACCCAGCTTTATGCTTGTTCACGGTACATACTGTGCTGTAACAATGTTGTTGTTCGTCATCTATTAGTAATGTTTCAAGACCTGAGATGATCCATTTTCAGCCAAAGCTCCGAGTAGTCTGTACTTAGCTAAGCTGATTAACCTTGGGGAGCTGACAGGACTGCATCTGAGTCGGTATATTCCTTTATTTCGTTCCCTTTCTTACCGATATCACTTTCGTGTTGACAAATCATCGAAAGTATATAAAATGTAAGGCATTGCTGAAACTGAAAAAGATTTAATTACATCTAAACCGTTCTAGTTATGTGCTACTGTCTTCTTAGTAATCCTTGATATCTACTTTGGATTCTTTAATTATTGTTCACTGTCTTTCAAATTAATTATACAAAAATTTCGAAAGAATTACTTTATTATTCGAGCATAAATCTTGCGTTTTGCACCTCTAACAACAATAATGTGGCATTCACACATAAGAAAGCATAGAAAGATGACTCCAATGAAGACAGCGCGGACAGAAGAATGTGCACATAAATACAATTTTATTACACTTGTTAACAACGGGTGAGAACATTGAACGATGCGGGAGGTGGGCTGAGACTGTGTAGCTATCTGTGTGTAAAGCAATAGCAAAAGTAAAATTTGAAGCCAAACGGTGGCGGCGACCTCACATTAAACGCTTCACTCGAGCTGGCTGGATGGGCGAGTTGACGCCAAGAAGCGCAGTATATCAGCGCATTTATAATTTATATAACTAAACTGTATGGTATATGTGAGAATGCCAGTTGACACATCCATACATATGTATGTATGTTGGTGTGTTGGTGTATGTGCAGTAGCGTAGGCGACGCTGGCAATGGCAGTTGATGTCTAAAAATGCGCATAAGTAATGCCAAAAATGTCGCGGCAGCACACACATACACCGATATTTTTCTATGAAATGCAAACTTTTGTATCTCATGCATACATACATACATACATACCTATATGTATATGTAAATATGTAGATATATATAGTCAAAGGGTGATGCCGTCTTTGGAGCGTGCAACATAATTTCGCACAATAAATCAAAGTGTTAAGCACGCCATGTCAACAACCTGCACCACACACACACATAGAGCCTCAAACGCTGCCACCAATGAGCAAGAACACAGTCGTGTTCATATTACAAACAAATTTATGCATTCTAAAACTGCTTACAGCAACTTCTTGCCATCGCTTGCCATATGTTGCAGCACATTCCTCAAATGCTATTTTTATTGCGCTTGCTCGCTTGTTGTTATTGTTGCTGTATGTCTCCAAGTAATACTTAAGTATTTGCACCTTTTTGGCGCTCGCCGCCATAATTTATTTGCATCAATTTCACATTTTTCGACTGCACTTTACGCGAAAAGGCCAAGGCAGTTAGTTGTTCAAGCAAGGGCTTTGTTAGCGGCGACTTGCCACCGTCGCTTTTCTGGAGGGTTTAACAACTTTTTTTTGGTTCCTTTTCAGAAAGCTATTGCTAAATGGAAAAAGGGGAAAATAATATAATTTGGCTGTCTAGCATTTCGAAGTCTTAATTAATTTCAAGGAGTTAGAAATATGGAGCAAACTTTAGGATGTCAAATATTGGGTATGTCAAATAAAATATCGTTTCTGGGAATACTATACATCCTGGAAAGATCTTGACATAACCTACAAAACGACGCTATGCATGATTAGTTTGGATATTGTGTTCAACAGTTATAGACGTATAAACATGGAGTCCACTAATGCCGAAATTCGCGTTTTTTCCGTTTTCCTTCGTTAACGACAAATCCGATAGAGAAACGTTCCGGGAGATTAATGGTGTTAGGGGGGGATGGTACTCTATCACTTCGAACCGCGGAGGAATGGTTTCGACGATTCAGAGCGGGTGAAAACGACACCATGGATAAGCCAGCCGGCGGAAGACCTGTGACGACGAATACCGATCAAATCATGGAAAACATCGAGTTAGACCGGCATGTGGCATCTCGTGACATCGCCCAGGAGATGGGAGTTGGTCACCAAACCATTTTAAACCATCTGCAGAAGGTTGGATACACAAAAAAGCTTGATGTTTGGGTGCCGCATGATTTGACGCAAAAAACCTTCTGGACCGAATCAACGCCTGCGATATGCTGCTGAAACGGAACGAACTCGACCCATTTTTGAAGCGGATGGTGATTAGCGACGTAAAATGGATCACATACGGCTATATCAAGCAAAAACGGTCATGGTCGAAGACCGCTGAATCGTCCTAAACAGTGGCCAAGCTGGGATTGACAGCCGGGAGATTTTGCTGTGTATTTGGTGGGACTGGAAGGGAATCAACCACTATGAGCTGCTCCCATATGGCCAGACGCTTAATTCTACCATCTACCGCGAACAACTGGACCGCTTGAAGCAGGCGATCGATCAGAAGCGTCCAGAATTGGCCAACAGGAAGGGTGCAGTGTTCCAACAGGACAATGCCAGACTACACACTTCGTTGGTGACTTGTCAGAAGCTACGGGAGCTCGAATGGGAGGTTTTATCGCATCCACCATATATCCCGGATATAGCGCTAAGTGATTACCCCCTGTTCCTATCCATGGCGAACGCGCTTGGTGGCTGTCTGAGTTCTTTGCAAATAAAGTCTTCTACGAGGGGAGTATTATGTAGTTTGCTTCTAGACGGGAACGGATTATCGTACTGTAACGGCTCATATTTGAACTAAACCCGATCACTGTAACATTTTTTATAAAGCATTGAATAATATTTTTACGTATTCGGAGCCTTTAGTTCAAGTTTATAAATTTCAGAAGGTTCCTGATGTAGGTTTTCCTATAAATCTTCCAAATATGGTCATCGCGTTAGTGATATCAAATAAATAGAGGGTCTTATAGTTTTTTCTTCTAAAAAGTGATAGTTCAAGCAATATCAGTCGTCTATAAAGGGTTATTCCTAGAGAATCAAAGAGAGGGAGACAGTTTTATTTCTCACTTCTCTCATATTTAATCCGAACCGAAGGTTATCCTATGCCTACTCCAACAGAAGACAACCGCTCCCTCAATTGTAGTATATGACGCAGAACAAATGGATTTCGCAAAAGTACTACCTAGTAGTTCTAAGAGAAGACTTAGCATCTAAATCATGAAACTAATTGCGAGACTAATTCAAAATTGATAGTTTTCAGAGCTGTAGGTATCCATAATAAAATCTAGGGAATCACTATTTTCCAAGTGATTTCTTTGTTTTAAATGGACATCAGACAGATCGCACTTCTATTACATTAACAAAATTGATACTACTTTAATACAAATTGTACCAAGAACCGAATCTTCAAATTCAGTTGGTTTTGACTCAGTAAGTTCAGAGAAAACAATATTTTCCAGAGGTGTAACAAAATGGCGTACATCCTATATGGTGATTGGTTCCAAGATATGAAATTTTGGACTTGGACCTTGCTGAATCTTTGGGTTCTATAATCTTTAGCCACAGTTGATGGATATTTCTAGAAGCCTTTCCATGTCAGAAATGTGTTCGAAGCCATCGGATATACATAAGGTATATAGCAAAATAATATACAACACTGCAAATGCATTAAAAAATGCTTGGATTTCATTGGTCGCTGAACGCCAACCACAATTCCAATTCCCCAGTCAAATGCTTATATTTATACCAAGCCAATCTTTTTTATAAATTCACAAAATGTGCAAACGAAACACCACCAAATACACCAAATAGTTAGTTACCCACATGCGAGTGCAAAATTTGCATATAAATGCAAAATGCATTTAAATTGCACGCGGCCAAAAGCGGCAAAAAAGTCATTAAATAAATAGCAGTATATACGAGTACATATAAATAAAAGGCCACAGGAGCCACAGGTGGGACAAAGAAAGTACCACTGGCAGCAACATGAGTGTGCGAGTTTGAGCGATCCCTCGTATGCGACGCATTGGCGCCACCGAAATGCAGCTACAAATGACCGAATGATGGCCGCTGACGTGAGTTCTTTACGCTGAGGCAGGGGTGCTGCAGTGAGAATGACAGTCACTTGATAAAATTAATAAATAAAGTAATTAACTCGTGAACTTGGAATGGGAAATTTCACTTAGATTTTTAAATTAAAGTTTCACCTTCTCCGAAATTATCCCCACTATCGCGAAGTTAGACACCGAAATATACTTCCAATATCCATACTTGACAAATTCTTTAGTTTATCTGATAAGATTCAAATTATTATTAGCGAGAAATCTCAAAATGAAGGAATGCTTTAGTATATAATTCTTTAATCTCTAGTTTTTCTGTGCCCGAGCTTCTCCCCTTCCAATTGAGATGTGCGTCTTAAAGAGATCTACAGTGTTTTTAATTGATATTAATGCACCAATGTCTACTAAGACCTTATTGACAATGTTAGTCATAAGCTAGAACTGAGCACATATTCTTACACAGCCACACATGGGTCCCTGAAGCCAAATCCGAGGTCCGTTTAACCAAAAGAATGGTGAATGCAATATGCCGATTTTTTATAATGTGTCCGCCATATTGGTTCGGCATTTTGAATTTTTAAAAAGTAAAGTCCCAAGAAAGCCCCAAGTAACGAATTCCAAACGAATCCGATGAATTTTAAAATTCGCTGTCCGCCATATTGGTTTTCTGGGGTTATATCAAAATCCTGTTGCGGTTAAATGGACCTCGGATTCGCATTCAACGACCCCAATAACATATACTTAACATAGTGGGACCCCAGGTCGTAACAAAAAAAAAAACATTTATGTGACTGTGTTACTGACGGAATGAAATCAACAATGAAATCGGTTATGTCAGATGTTAAAGGTCCATAACGTTACTACAGTAGACCAATAAAAATATTTGATAGAAATATTTCAATACATATTTGTTCGATTCCAATATCCACATTAACGGAATTACTCGCCTAAATATGTAGGTATGACAACACACAACAATTAAAATGGCCACTGGCAAGTTGAAAATGTCTGACCGACTGAGTCAGCCAAAGAACCATCGTCCATTTGCCTGTGGGTTGATATCTAGTTCTGTATATTTACATACATATCTGTGCAGAATATGTAGTAATTACCACATCACCAGTGCGATGATTCCAGTCGCAATTAACCAACCAATTTTAATAGTGAGCCGGACCCAACCCAAAGCTACACGTCCTCTCGAACGCTTTCCTTGGCCAACCAACGAGAGTTGGAACGCAGACACATTTAAATAATATCATTTTACGATCGCGGTAATTACTTTTCTGGGGCCTGCAACATAATTAACGCGAACATTTACACCCGCTCGCAAGCGTCGGATGTGTATTTACTCATAAGCAGCGGTACAAAGAGAACATAACTAACTAAACGCGTTGCCAGCAGAGATGCCAACAAAATTTCTATTTTTATTTACTTTCGCATAATGCTTTTTTGTAATTTGTCTTATTTGCTTCCATTTTTGGAACGCCATATTTGTCCACGTCCGTCCCAGTGGACTGATGATGGCCGCCTAAGTGAGCCGTCCAGCGTAAGACTGCCCAATATAAGTCACCCCTTTATTGTTTCGCCTCTTCGAGACTTGCTGTGTCCGGCACAGTCTGTCGCGTTAACTGCAACAGCGCCGCTCGGTGGTCCTGTCCAACCCGCGTTATATGGCCCAGCATTGGAATAGCAGCATTTGCATATGCAATTCCGTGGCATGCCACATCATACTCCAGCTCTCGCTGTGGCAATGCATGCATGTTGCTGCAATGTACAAATTGCACTTGTCGCGTCATTTGCATCTCGGTGGCCCCTCAACACGGTTGTGTGCCAGCCACCTCAGCGCATGCATTTATTTATGTTCGGGTATAGTGAAAGCGGGTCCGCTGTCGAATGTACGAAAATATACCACATACGTATTTGTATGCAAATTAGAATACTGGAAGAAATCTTTTATAGACAGAGCCACATTCCAGAATTATTAGAATTTATATTTTAAATGGAATAATTGAACTTCTTGGAGGAGCTCTCAACTCTATTTTTATTTTACTAATAAAAATTTTACTTATGCGGATTTAATCGAGATAAAAATCCACCGAATACTGGAGAAGTTCTACGTTCAATGAGACCCCTTTTAACACAAACCACAGCCTTATTTAATACGGAAATCAACTCATCTTGCTCTGATCTGGTCAGATGAAATGCTAACATTTCCAAAGTTACCGATTGAAATATAACCTTTGAGAATCAGCGAATATCTCTTCATTTCGTGAGACTACATTAAACATTCAAGAATACCAAAAATGTCGAAATCCAGCGCAGAATCACTCATGCCAACAGGTGCTACTTTGGACTGAGTAGGCAATTGAAAAGTAAAGTCCTCTCTTTACGAACCAAAATCAAATTCTACAAGTCGCTTATCGTTCCCGTCCTGCTTTATGGTGAAGAAGCGTGGGCGATGTCAACATCCGATGATACGACACTAGTAGTTTTCAAAGGGAACATTTTATGCAAGATTTATGGTCCTCAGAACATTGGCAACGGCGAATACCGCAGACGATGGAATGATGAGCTGTACGAGTTTACGACGACATTGACATAGTTCAGCGAATAAAAAGACAGTGGCTATGTTGGCTAGGTCATGTTGTCCGAATGGACGAAAACACTCCAGCCCTGAAAGTGTTCGATGCAGTACCCGACAGAGGAAGCCGAGGAAGGGGAAGGCCTCCACTCCGTTGGAGGGACCAGGTGGAGAACGACCTGGTTACTCTTGGAATCTCCAACTGGCGCCGAACAGCGAAGGAAAGAGAGGAGTGACGCGCTATAATCGATTCGGCTATAAGCGGCTAAACGGTTTCAACGCCAATCACATACATCCATTAAAAACGAAAGACAAAAGAGGTTAGATACTTCATATTCGTAGAGGATATACTCATTCCGTAACGGATTTCGATCCGTAGGGTTAGATAAACGTTCATTCTCAACTCCTCGAAAGTATCAAATTCTGTTTCTGTTTCTGTAGTTAAATAATAACTAGTCGGAGTAGCGGAGATGCCGGGTTTTGGATTCATTACTAGATTTGGGCTACAATATGAATCTAATAGCCTCGAGCAGGAAATGCTAAGTGCACATAGGTATCTATGAAGAAATTGTGATTCATAAGGACTAATTCGATAAGTATTCTAAGAATTTAAACTGAATATTTTGATCTCCTGAGCTTATGACTTTCATCTAAGATCACTTGGTATAGCGATAGTTCGATAAGAAGGATCAATGCTGTTATTGTTGTTGTAGCTGAAGAAGCATTCTCCAGGAATGCTAATAAGTTAGCAGTCTTTGACCGGAAAAACCCATATACATACCGATTATATAGACCCGACTGTCGCTTGAATGGAATTTAGCTTGATATCTATTATCCTCAAATCTGGTTCTTCACCTTCATATCTTTAACAGCTCAATAACTTTTTTTTATACTCTCGCAACAAAAGTTGCTAAAGAGTTGTTCACATAACGGTTGTTTGTAAGTCCTAAAACTAAACGAGTTAGATATAGGGTTATATATACCAAAGTGATCAGGGTGACGAGTAAAGTTCAAATCCGGATGTCTGTCCGTCTGTCCGTCCGTGCAAGCTGTAACTTGAGTAAAAATTGAGATATCTTAATGAATCAATGGGCACCATAAGAAGGTTAAGTTCGAAAATGGGCGGAATCGGACCACTGCCACGCCCACAAAATGGCGATAACCAAAAACACATAAAGAGCTATAACTAAGCCATAAATAGAGTTATGAAAATAAAATTTGGAACATAGGATCGCATTAGGGAGGGGCATATTTGAATGTAATTTTTTTGGAAAAGTGGGCGTGACCCCGCCCCCAAATAGGTTTTTTATATATATCTTGCAAACCAATGAAGCTATAGAAACCAAACTTTCTGCAGTCATTTCTTTTCGCCGTTTCCTTATACAGTCCAAAACTGAAAGAAATCGGATAATAACCACGCCCACCTCCCATACAAAGGTTAGGTTGAAAATGACTAAAAGTGCGGTAACTCACTAACGAGAAACGTCAGAAACACAAAATTTCACAGAAATGATTGCAGAAGGAAGCTGCACTCAGATCTTTTTACAAAATGGGAAATGGGCGTGGCATCGCCCACTTATGGGTCAAAAACCATATCTCAGGAACTACTCGACAGATTTCAATGAAATTCGGTATATAATATTTTATTGACACCCTGATAACATGTGTGGAAAATGGATGAAATCGGTTCACAACCACGACTACTTTCTTTATAACTCAATTTTGAATTCCATCTGAATCCTTCACTTTATAATATATACATTAGGAACCAATGATGATAGCGATATAAAACTTTACACAAATACAGTATATGATCTGTGGCATCACTTGTGAAAAAATTGTCGAAACGGACTATAACTTTTCAAGGCCCCAGATATCGAACATGTTGAACTCAGTGCCTAAAGATAAATTTTAACCGAAAATATGGGTAAATCTCTCAGATATCTCAATTTAATTCAGAGGAAATTGTTTTCTTCTAATAGTGTGTCTCTGTTCCAAAAATTATTAATATCGGGTCATAACATTTCCATATATCTCATTGTAGGTTTTTCAAAAATACGGTGAGCTTTATTCCGCATATTTGTATTGGTTAAATTGCGAGAGTATAAAATGTTCGGTTGCACCCGAACTTAGCCTTTCCTTACTTGTTTTAAATTGTACTAATTTGTAGAGAAATCTCCAATAGATTTCTTCCAGTGCACAAAGCCATTTTTGTTTGCCATTTTGCATTCGTTCAAATAATCTTCAAATTAAATTCGCCATAACGATTACAACGGAGCCATGTATACATGGTCGTCACACGGATCCAAGAGGCACACAGATATACATAACTACATACATACATCGCTGCAGCTACGCACTATAACTAGTTGGTCCTCCTAAGCCACCATTTTGTGTCAAAGCAATAGCGATATTTTGCCAACAGAATTGCACTAGAACACCGCAAACTACCCGCTACGCACAACAACAACAATACACACAGACACACAAGCACAACTTAATGACTTTGTGTCATTGTTGCAGCGCCCAACAAATGAGTGCAACACGCTGCAACATAAAAACATTTTACATAATAAAATTATAAATTGCGCTCGTCGAGCGACGCCAGAGCGGATGGACGGATAGAGGGATGGGCAGAGGGACGTCGTGCGGTGTGTGGCGTAGCGTATATTTGCAATATTTGCACTATTGTAGATAAATGAACGTAGACGAAACGGCAATGAATGTGACAACGCACACCCCATTTGACTTGGAGCCGGGCTGCGCTAAATCAGCGACAACGCCATATTGCCGCAAATGGCTATTTTATGCATTTTCGCGCAATTTTTATATTAAAAAGTGTAAATGTAAATAGAACATTTTATTATTAGTAATTTTTTACAAGTGGCGCTTGTTTAGGTGTGTCTGCTTGTGTTGCAAGCAGTATCAGCGCACTTGTTGTTTGCAGTTTTAAATGCACATTTGTGCAACATGTTGCATTTTTATGGAAGTAAAACTAGTTGCAGTTTTTTCTAGGATGGATGTTGAGGGGAGGCAAAATCACTTCTAGGAGCTTCTGCTTGATTTTTGTGATGGGGAGAATTTTTTTTTATTTTTTTGATTATTAAAAACAATTGCTCTAAACAATTTTAATGTAAATTTGTAATTTAAAATTAAAAAAAAAATGTATTTTTATTTTTTTATATAAATAAAATATGTACATAAATACAAAAATAATATCGAGCGAAATAGATAATATTTAATCAACAATCAAGACGCTGAAATGAACCGTTCCCACAGAAATCCGGTCTACATACTTAACCGAAAAGGAACCAGATTTTTATTCGACAAAGAACTGTCAACTTGACAGCATTCCATAAAATTCATTGGAGAATATTTTCTACCGCTACCCTAAAGCTCGCAGAAAGCGATTCATGCTACCAATGAAAGATAGTTTTACGGAATATATAAGAGTCTTTGGGTTACTTCACTCACTTAAAACGTTGATGAACAAGTTTGCGAGGAGATTTGAATTTGGTTCCATATAAATATGAGTAACGTTTGAACGACCGTCTTTGGATTACGGTCCTTATTTCTAACATGACTGCTGGAACCAAATTTTAAAGAGTGGCGAGGCCTATTTTGTATATTTGATCAACAGAAAATCTATCAGAGAGTACGTTATTGCAGGCGATTATTTATATCAACGGATATTGACTCATATCCGTGATATCTTAAAGAGGTTACGGTGACTAACTTCCGAAATTTTCATATTTTACTCTCTTTTTGTAAACTTATTTGATAAGCAACGTGTTCCAGCAATCCTCAGACCATTAACGTGGTTCCGGCAAACTTTCGTGCTGAAATAATCGCTATAACTGCCAATATACAGAAAAAAATTAATAGAAAAAGTAATAAAAGATCAGTTATCAGTCAGATAACTCTTTAATCGAAATTATAGTGGGTTCTTAGCGAAAAATCTCCATTTCTCAGGGTTTTGGAAAGTCGCTAAAGGTTATTGTTAAAGAAGATTTGTCTGATTTTAAAATGCACTCGTCGATCAATCGAAATTATCCGCTATGTTAACAAGACTCGGATGTTATCTGAACTTTTAGTTGGCTCTTTGCGAAAAATTTCAGTTTCTCAGGGTTTTGGTAAATCGCTAAAGGTTATTGTTAAAGAAGATTTGTCTGATTTTGAAAATCACTCGTCGATCAGCCAGTATGAGCCGCTTTCGTTTTTGGAGAACGAGTATAGTTGAGGATTCGTCATATACAACTTCTCTTGTTGATCTCGTTGGATTCCGTTCGCTGAAATGTCGGACACCTTAATACATACAAGGCTTAGACTCAATCGCAGTCCTAGTGGACAAAATATAGGTCTAGACCTCCATATCCAGTAGCATTGATTATGTTGCGAACTCTTCCACTTCGAAGAACCTCAGCTAACATCTCTCAAAATACAAAACAACAACTGACAAGTTACTTTAATTTACAGTTTAGTCATCGATAGCCTTGTTTATTCCAGTAAAGCAAAATTTTATACGAGTTGAGTGTTCTTTTGGCACTCGCTTATAAAAATAAATCATGTTTCAGGATTTATAACGATTCGTTTTTTAACATATTTCTTAATTATTGTCTCTTCTATAGGGTCTCTAGTGACTGTGAAATGTTAAAGTTAAAAGAAATCTGGCATTGTTGTAGTTGAAGTAGTCTTTTAATACAATTCGTGTAAATCTATTTCAAGATATGTATTCCTCCATTTTTCTGGATAAATTTCAGTTATGAAAATTTAATGAATATTCATTTTTCACTCTAAAATATAAACATAAATTATTCCTGAAAAGTCGTCTGCTTAAAAAAATCGAAAATATGATATCTACCAGTTCATAAACTATATGCATCCATAAAGCATGTTTGTAAACACAAGAAGCAAGAAAAGTGTATACTCGTATGAAAATATGTAAATCATGTTTGTAATATTTATGCCTTTAAATCGGCAATAAACTATTTGGCTCACATACGCAAAAGTAATTTGCAATTCTCCGAACATATTTCCATATTTGCAACACTGTTGTGCTGACAGAGTTTGCCTGCGGCCGACAATTGTTGTTGAGCTTAGCAAATCCTGCACAGAAGCCGCGACGGCGTGGCTTGTTGCTTGGCTCTTGTTGCTGCAGCTGCTATTGTTGTTGTTGCTGTTTATCACATTTTGAATTTTCTTTATTACACGTGCTGTTGTTGTTATTGTTATTGTTGTTGCTACTGTGGTAGTTATTTACGCGACTAACAAAAATTTACTAACTTCCAACTACAGAAATTTGCCATAGTCTATTACACTGGTAATTTGTAAAGGCAACAACAAAAATGCATTGGGGAAAACAGTGTAAAAGAGAAAATTGTTATTACTATAGCTTCATGCCAGAAAATATCTGCGATTTCGTCTTTCCAATAAACAAGTTTTGTGTTACATTAAGAGTATTAATGATTTTGTGGGATTACGAAGGTTGGTCCATACAGCATTTTTAAGCGAAGGTTTTGACATTGGCACCATTTTCCACTGGCAGTCAAAGCGACAGCATTAGTGGGAAATATTGCTAACGGTATTTTTGTTCGAGTTCAGACATCAGCTGTATATAAAAAGTGGCCTCTTAAGATGGATCATTACTAACGGTGCCCATCGATTGTTAAATCAAGACGTGCTGATTCCGATAGTGACATCGATCTCAACCCTTCATCAATAAATCAAAAATATAGTATGATTTGCATGCTGGTTGGGCTGATTGACCGATTTTTTGATTGCGATTTCTGTGTGAGTCTTTAAAAACTATTTTGTAATTCGAAAAGAGTTAAAACATTGTTTTTGTATACTAAATATACGACCTATCAATTCGAAGGACGATGGTAAATCCTACAAAACGCTATGACGCTAAAAAAGCAGACCGATAGTGATAGCAATGACGTCGTTTGTCGCTTGTCCCGTCCTTTCGACATTTCTCTTCAGTAAGGTTTGCCATTTCATCATGGAAAGATATACGATCCAACAACGAGTCGAAATTATTAAAATTTACTACCGAAATTTGGAGTCAGTGGCCTCAACTTTAAGAGCGCTACGTCCAATTTATGGTCGTCATCTCAGTCGTCAGTCAGTGGAAAATTTTTAATCCACAGGCACAGTACAAAGTGTTCCCGTGCTAGTGAGATAAAGAGGTGCCCGTAGTGTCGAGAATATTACTGACGCTAGCGCATCAATTGAGGAAGAACTCAAATCAGTCTCTCACACGTCGTTCTCAAGCGTTGGGCATCTCTGTGACGTCGTTATGGCTAATTTTTCGAAAAGAACTTGGCCTACATCTTTACAAGATCCAATTGACGCAAGAACTGAAGCCGCTAGACCACCAGAATCGTAGTATGTTCGTGAATTGGGCTGAGGAATAACTTGAAAATTATCAAAATTTTCATCGAAAAATCATCTACAGCGATGAGGTTCATTTCTGGCTTAATTGCCATGTCAGTAAGGAAAATATACGTTATTGGTCAGGCAGCAATCCATACCATTGCATCTTGACAAAATTACAGTTTGGTGCGATTTATGTGGTCGGCGGCGTCATTGGGCCGTACTTCTTCCGTGATGATCAAGGCCGACACGTCACTGTGACTGGGAATCGCTACCGCTCAATGATAACAGCATATTTTTCGTCCGAATTGGATGATATGGACTTGGAATACATTTGTGGACGGCGCCACAAGCCACACAGCGAATGTCACAATCGATTTATTGAATTTCAAGTTTAGTGAACGTGGTATCTCCCGAAAGTGTCCAATCAATTGGCCGCTTCGGTCGTGCGGTTCGACGCCGTTAGACTATTTCCTGTGGTGCTACGTCAAGTCTATGGTGTGTACCAACAAGCCAGCGACGATTGACGAATTTTGTACGAATATCGAACGTGAAAATGCAGCAGTATCGGTCCATTTATGCTTGAAAACCGTCGAAAATTGGGTTCAGCGTCTGGACTTCTGCAAGTGTGCCCGTGGTGGCCATGCAAAAAAATCGAGCTCAATAGATAATAGCATCGAATTTACTTTCACAGGAATAAAGAATTTCATTGATATTCCAAACAACTAGCGCTCTTATTGAAAAACCCTTTATATAGGCATAAATAGCATCTCACAAAGTTTAAGGTTCTAGCGCCTTAATGGTTTGGAGTAGGGCCGTTAAGACACTCAACTATTTCTCATATGATAGAACACTTCATAAATGTTGAAATACGTGAGGTTCGCTCAAGGCTCCATTATTTCATAAACTAACGGTTTCACCAGGAATGCTAATTTGTGAAGAATTCTTTACTTACTTTTGATACCAGTCTAAAATGAGCTACTTTCTTTGAATATAAGACCCTTTCTGTAGATTACTGCAACGTACTGCATGAGTATTGTTGTAGGTATACAAACTTCCAACAGCTCCCGATTGTAACTTGCGCTTCGATTTGTTGCAAGCACGTACTAAGAGGCTGCTGCGAAGTTCATTTGCTGCTCAATGAAGTCAACCCGCGGCAGAAAAAAATATACTAAAAATGCAATGAAATTATACCTAAGACATGAGTATGTACATATGTATGTATATATAGTACATATATAAATATATAAAAATCGCAAATAATATAATATAACAAGTAAGGAAAGGCTAAGTTCGGGTGTAACCGAACATTTTATACTCTCGCAATTTATTGAAGAAATTTTATTAAGATAACGCACAAATTTACCCATAAATTCGGCATAAAGTTTAATAGAATAACGAAAATCGTCCTATATAGTGTATGAGGGCTGAGGTAATTCCTGAACCGATTTCATTCAATTTCACCAGCAAGGTACACTATATCCAATACTATACGCTCACTTAATTTTGCTAAGATATATCACATATTAACCAATACATATATGCGTAATAAAGCCCAACGAATTTTTGAAAAACCTTTAATTAGGTATATGGGAGCTAGGGGATGATATTTTTGCAAAACCTATAATTATGTATATGGGAGCTAGGAGATGTTGTGACCCGATTTTAATAATTTTTGGAACAGAGACATACTATTGGAAGAAAACAATTTCCTCTGAATTACATTAAATTAGTTGAGAGATTTACCCATATTTTCGGTTAAAATTTAACCTTAGGCGCTGAGTTCAACATGTTCGATATGTGGGGCCTTGAAAAGTTATAGTCCGTTTTCGATAATTTTTTCACAAGTGATGCCACAGATCATATACTGTATTTGTGTAAAGTTTTATTTCGCTATCATCATTGGTTCCTAATGTATATGTTATAAAGTGAAGGATTCAGATGGAATTCAAAAGTGAGTTATAAAGAAAGTAGTCGTGGTTGTAAACCGATTTCATCCATTTTCCACACATGTCATCAGGGTGTCAATAAAATATTATATGCCGAATTTCATTGAAATCTGTCGAGTAGTTCCTGAGATATGGTTTTTGACCCATAAGTGGGCGATGCCACGCCCATTTCCCATTTTGCAAAAAGATCTGAGTGCAGCTTCCTTCTGCTATCATTTATGTGAAATTTTGTGTTTCTGACGTTTCTCGTTAGTGAGTTAACGCACTTTTAGTCATTTTCAACCTAACCTTTGTATGGGAGGTGGGCGTGGTTATTATCCGATTTCTTTCATTTTTGAACTGTACTAAGAAGTGGCTTAAAAAACGACTGCAGAAAGTTTGGTTTATATAGCTTTATTGGTTTGCAAGATATATATAAAAAACCTATTTGGGGGCGGAGTCACGCCCACTTTTCCAAAAAAATTACATTCAAATATGCCCCTCCCTAATGCGATCCTATGTTCCAAATTTTATTTTCATAACTTTATTTATGGCTTAGTTATAGCTCTTTATGTGTTTTTGGTTATCGCCATTTTGTGGGCGTGGCAGTGGTCCGATTCCGCCCATTTTCGAACTTGACCTTCTTATGGTGCCAAGGAACACGTGTTCCAAGTTTCATTAAGATATCTCAATTTTTACTCAAGTTACAGCTTGCACGGACGGACAGACGGACAGACGGACAGACGGACAGACGGACAGACGGACAGACGGACGGACGGACAGACAGACATCCGGATTTGAACTTTACTCGTCACCCTGATCACTTTGGTATATATAACCCTATATCTAACTCGTTTAGTTTTAGGACTTACAAACAACCGTTATGTGGACAAAACTATTATACTCTCTTTAGCAACTTTTGTTGCGAGAGTATAAAAATTAAAATAAACAAGTAAGGAAGGGCTAAGTTCGGGTGTAACCGAACATTTTATACTCTCGCAATTTATTTATTTAACTTTATTTATATTATATAATCCACAATTTGACCCACATAATCGTCATATATATTGTATAAAGTCCATTGAAAGTTGGAAACCATAATATTAGGTTAGAAACACCGAGGTCCTCGTGTTCGATATATGGGGCCTTAAAATCCTGTGGTCCGATTTCGGCGATTTTTAGAATGGGGCTGCCACACTATTAACATAGTATTTGTGCAAAGTTCTGCACCGATATCTTCACTAGTACTTACTTTATATATTGTAAAGTAAACGATTCAGATCGTCTTCAAAGTTCTGGTATATAGGAAGTAGGCGTGGTTGTGAAGCGATTTGGCCTATTTTCACAACATATCATTGGGATGTAAAGAAACTATTACAAACCAAGTTTCATTGAAATCGGTCGAGTAGTTCCTAAGATATGGTTTTTGACCCATAAGTGGGCGACGCCACGCCCATTTTCCATTTTGTAAAAAAATCTGAGTGTAGCTTTCATCTGTCATTTCTTATGTGAAATTTAGTGTTTCTGACGTTTTTCGTTAGTGAGTTAACCCACTTTTAGTAATTTTCAACCTAACTTTTGTATGGGAGGTGGGCGTGGTTATGATCCGATTTCTTTCATTTTTGGACTGTATTAGGAAGTGGCTAAGAAACACGACTGCAGAAAGTTTGGTTTATATAGCTCTCTTGGTTTGCGAGATATGTACAAAAAACTTAGTAGGGGGCGGGGCCACGCCCACTTCCCCAAAAAAATTACATCCAAATATGCCCCTTCATAGTGCGGTCCTTCATTCCAAATTTTATTTCCATAGCTTTATTTATGGCTTAGTTATGGCACTTTATGTGTTTTCGGTTTTCGCCATTTTGTGGGCGTGGCAGTGGTCCGATTTTGCTCATTTTCGAAAGCAACCTTCCTATGGTGCCAAGAAATAAGTGTGCAAAGTTTCATCAAGATATCTTAATTTTTACTCAAGTTACAGCTTGCACAGACGGACGGACGGACGGACAGACAGACATTCGGATTTGAACTCCACTCTTCACCCTGATCACTTTGGTATATATAACCCTATATCTAACTCGTTTAGTTTTGGGTGTTACAAACAACCGTTATGTGAACAAAACTATAATACTCTCTTTAGCAACATTTGTTGCGAGAGTATAAAAACGTACAACATTTCCAGCTTCTTTAATAAAAATGAGAAAAATAAGAATAGAAATTATAAAATAAAATCATCGCTTTAGGCGCGGTTCTTGCAGCTTGTGTGTGCAGCAGCTATAACAGCGGCAGATGGCAGGCCGCGATAGCGGCAACAACAGCAATAACAGCAACAATTATGGCAAGGCAGCAACATGCACCACCGCGACATGGTGAGCAACTTGTGTCGGCAATAACGACTGCCAAAGCCAAGGCAATTCAACGAAGGATGACGACGATGGCGAGCGACGAGCGACGAGCGACGACAGCAACACATCTCATCATGCAGACAGACACCGAAATTCGTACGATTGCAATGCAACGAAAGCTGTTGGTGGAGCAGTGTTGGAGGGCAGGCTGGCTGGCGGACAGACACACATTGCGCATAATTTCGCGTACGTTTGCTGAATTTGTAATTTTAGATTTGATGTTGTAGATGCGGATGTTGGTGCTGTTGTTGTTGTTGTTGCCGCTGTCGTTCGCCAGCAACTAAAGATGGATGCTGTCAATATTATGTACATACATGCATACATACAGACCGTTGTTGTTGTTCCATCACTATTGTTGCGTTTCTTAGGAGCTTTCGCAGCTCGCAAATTAAGTTTTGATTGGAAGTTGTAGTCATACAATGCGATTTGATTCGCTGTGAAAGACATTGTCGCTTAGTCGCTTGCGGGGTAGCACATGGGAGGAGCATTTTGGCGGTAAAAGAGGATGAGGTGCGCTGCTTGTATACAATAATACATACATACATATATATATATATGCATATATATGATTTCGCCGTTTTCTTCGTACATTTATTTCGTACTTTTTTCGCCGCTGTTGTTTTTGTTGCCTTTGCTTGTAGCTGTTGTAGATGATGTATTTGATAACGGTGTGGAAATCGTCTGACTGTCGTTTGTTTTCTCTGTTTCTGTTTGTGCTTCGTTTTTGTTGATTTCTTTGCAACGTTTTGCACAATTTACGCCATCTTTAAAAATTTCATGCATGAAATTGCTTTTTGATTTGTATGACCACAGTTATGACAGACGATGCACTTACTTACTTGATGATATACATATGTATGTACATATAAAGGTTGTATACTTTGAGCCACGCTTAAGTGCATGGAAGTTGTATTCGCTAGAGTATTTATACACTTATTTCTATATATAGGCATCTAAATCGTTAATTTAATGAAGAAATTTTATACATATACGAGGGTATGTTGTGAAGTTACCTATTAATTAGAGAAGTTGCTAGCTCTAGAGAGTGACTATTTTTGTAGTTTTATTATGTGTATTTGAGCTTCAAAGCCAGCAACTTTATGGGAAACATTTGGCAACGTCCAGCATAGGAAAGTGGGCAAATATGAATCTTTTTTTGGTATATACCAGTTCAACAAATTCATGCAATAATACAATCAAATTTATTTGATTAACTTAAAAAAACAACAAAACATAAATTTTTTCAGCCAGTTAATAGGCTAAGTACTTAATATCCATTGTCCATATTAGCCTCTACCGTGGTAGTCCATATTAGACTCAACATGTGCTGGGGATATAACTGATTTGAATTCCAATCTGAATTTTATTTATTAAACTCTAATCATTAAAAAATAGCAAAAAGTATTTATTAAACACACGTTATTTGTCAATTTATTCATTGCACAATAAATTTTTAATAGAAACGTAAAGTTCACTTACGCACAAATAATTATCAGCAACCGTGATATTAGAAAAATCACTATTGCTCGAGTATCCGCACTTGCTAAACAATAAATTCAAACGGAGGAAGTTTGTTCGAATAGACGTAGAAATCAAACGACAATAACGGAGGATTTAACAACCGGAATTCAAGATAACTGTATGGTCCATATTACCTTAGTGGTTCATATTTGCCTACTTCACCCTACCAACCTACCTACCTATATGATTATTTTTTTAGTATGATAATTCTCTGCAAAGTACCTTCTATCTTAAAGAAGAAGAAGAATTATTAATTAAATTAAATTAATTATTTCGTACTGTTGTTTTTCTTAGCTGTTGTTGTTTTTTGTGTTTTAATTTGGTTTCTATAGGTTAAACATATATTTTGCAAATAGCAGGGAAGGCTATTATAGGGTTTTTATGGTACAATACAACTTTGTCCCAGTAAAATTGGCCTTATATTGTTGAATGTTGGGTTTCCAATTGGTTAACTGATATATGTATTAGTATAGTCCACATGACTTGACGTTCCTCCACAAAAAGTAGTCTAACACGGTCAAATAACATGTTGCAACGTGACTTAGAGTCCATCACATTTTCTTAATACGATTAATCATGAAAATTTGTGTGATGGTTTAATGCGCTATATGGATGGCGCTATTCAACGGAAATCCACGAGATAACCAAAAAAAAATACTGACGTTTACGTTGTCTTCATTTTGAGTTTTAAAAAATGTTTGGTTCAATAATGTCTTTGGTAAGCATTTGTAGATTAAAGGACTGCTGGAGAGTCGCTTCAAAATTATCAAACTCCAAAAGTGAAAAGTCCACTTCAAGATATCAAAATTTTGATCCTTTTCCGACAGATAATTGTGGAATCAGAAAAGGCTAATCGCGATAAACAATTGATTTTCATTTTCTGTGTAAAGAAATACGCATTCGTTAAGTTAACAGAAATATGGTCGTTTTGTCTGATATTTAGTATATATTCGACCCAATAGTTTGGCGTAGTAGTCTCACATGCCGGTTTTGCTCTATATCCAAGTAGTCGATATAGAGCGCACTTTATGAATTCCACAAAACGGTGCAATCTTCTGTTCGGCCGACCGAACTGTTTTGACCTTCTGATTTGGAATGCTGATTGAGGAATGCTGTCGAGTGGATCGTTCTTGGAAGGGCGAAAATCATATATATTCCGGTTAGATAAACCCGTCTGTCGTGGGAACGGATTATTAACCCCTTTTGTAGGGTTTCCTTCATACATTTATCTATCTCATGCACCTTCAATCGGATCCAACCGCTCTTCGATTCCAATGCGAATTTGTACGCAATAAAATAAAACGAATCTGATTTGGCTGAACTTTTGACAATATCAGTGACATAGCCAGCCATATACTAGCTAGAATTCTCGTGTCCAGATAGAGAGGTAATGGATAGAGATACAAAAGATTTTTTTAGGAAACAAAATATAAAGAAATCGAAATATATAGAAATCAATAGTGAGGTTTTGGTGAACCTTGCAAACTTTATAACTCTGTCAAATGGTTCTAAATTTTATCACTCCTTATATTTCTAACAAACTGAGAGTTTTTTCTTATTTTCCTTAAATTAAAATTCAAAAATTCAAAATCATTCAGATCAAACTCAAATCATTCTAAAAGTCTCAAATCAATTCTATCATTTCAATTCTAAAATTCTAAATCAAATAAATAAATTAAAATATTATAGGTTTCATATGATCTATTTTATATAACAGATAACTACTAATAATAATGAAAAAATAGATATATAAATATATCAGAGCATAGGCCTTAGAATACACGAAAAATCTACTTTAACGACATTTGCTTCCTGAATCGAAATAATGTATATGAAAAAACCAAACCTTTTCAGCTTCATAAGTATTCAATACTCCATTTATCTACTATCTCCTGAATGCTTCAAAGCACATTTCATAATATTTTCATATTTATTTATATTTATATTTCCACATGCACATTTGCTTAAAGTTTATTGACCCATAAAATTGAGCGCGATATCCTGCTGCATACCTATATGTTTATATTGGCATTTATGCATGTCTGCTCATATACTTTTTTATATTTTTTGTTGTTGTCTTGTATTTATGTAGAGGCGTCATGTGGGCTTTCACAATTTTTTTTCACAGCTGGATGTGAGTCTATGAATATTTCACAACCAATAATTAAGAAACATAATGGAGATGAATACTTTTTTTTATTTTTTTATTTATTTTGTGCTTTATTTCTTTTTTTTGCCACATAAAAAACGCAAATATAAATATTAAGCATACTCAGAGTCCATTGGAAAAAAGCCTTCCCGCAGGATATGTATGTCAGCATGTTTGCGGCAATTTTTTTTCTCACTCAACTCAACTTAACGCGCCTAAAGGCCACAAAGGATACGGCAAACGGAAATAAATACAAAAACAATAATAACAACAACTCGTGTAAAACAATTTTCATGTCCAACGAATTGTGAAGGCAGTGCACATGACCACTGAACTGGCACAGCGAATGCCAGCGGTTGGATGACAGTGCGTATGAGTGCGTGCATGCTTCCATATCTGTATGAGTGTGTGTGTGAGTATAGTACACTCACGCGTTGGTGTGGGTGTGTTTGTCCTACAATGGTTGGCATGTGTGTGAATAAAAAAAAGGATTTCCATTATAATTTGTTTTAACAAATTCATTGAGTGTAAAAAATCTCAGTTTTATCAGACAATAAATTATTTGTATGAATACACATTTGGTTGGACTCTCCTGTGGAGAAGCTGTTGAAACCCCCATTTGTTACCTCAAATATTGTATAATTTTGGCCACAAAAGGACAATAGCTCCAAGCGTATTTCTGAAGCGGTCTGTTGAAGACAGGCTCTAGCGCTTGTCCTTCGGGTTTGGGTTGCTCATATTACATTATATCCTAAAGACTACCTATAATCATGTTGTAAGCTGTGCTTAAGTGTTTTAAAACACAATGGTTTTATTTAATTCACTTTTAATCGTCATTTAGAATATTTGTGCGGGAGGTTCATCTCCTATCCTTCATATCAGTTCGAAATGTTCATTTATACGCTTTCTAATTTATACGAGTGACTACCATGCATAGCGTTTTATCAACTACTTAATACTTAACTAGCTCTTCTCTGAAGACCGCGTTCTTGTAATATAAATTGTAGATCATTTGCAACTATGTCTTCAAGTCTCTTAAGCGGTTATATACAGTTAGAATTTTCAAAAAAATGATTTTTTTATTTCATTTTCTTAATGTATGAATATTTTCAAAGTTACAAGCAAATGAAAAATTTGAAAAGGCGTTTCAGAGTGCTTGGAAATACAAGGTCCAAACTTTAAACGTGTTTTTTTCAAAGTCGGTGACCAAAATTACTCCAAAACGGCTAGACCGATTAGTCTCAAATTTTAACACGACCTTCTTAACCCTTTCATGTCAGAATTAAAATGGGCGGAGCTAACATTTTTTTAGGACAGATATATATTAGTCTTAACTCAAATATGAAGTGATAAAAATTTCAAAGTCCTATGTATCCTGGTTCATTAGTTACAGGATGTTGCTTATAGGCACAAATTAGATTATTATAAAAAAACTAAACACTTTTCTCGTGAAATTTTTTTTTAAATAACTCTCTTATCTTTACTTATTTATATAGTTCACTTTGTTTTAAAATAAAACAATTTTTTTTTATGTTTTTGAGCACTTTTTGTATAAACACTTCAGTATAACTTTTTCGCGAAACCGATTTTGACAATTCCACTCTGCGGAGAAGGCCTACTGAATGAATACGTGCACAGCTCATTACAAAAAATGTAACTGTAAGCTTGCACAACACATAAGTCTACATAATTGAAAAAACCGCTGGTCAAAAATATTTAAATAACGAGAGTTAGAAGCCGGTAAGTACAATGTTGCCTATAGGCAACATTTGACATGAAAGGGTTAAATATATTTTTTAGTAATTAATCGAAGATTTTTTCTCTCCAATAAATATTTTTTTTTTCTATAAACAATTTAAGGCCGAAATTTCGGTGAAGAATCGATTTTTTTTTTTGAGAAACCGCCACTTTGTCAAAAAATTTTATTTTGCTTATTCCTTCGATTAATTACTAGATTTAACATTATTTTAACGAAATCTGTTTGGTTTTTTAATTTCGGATGATCCAGTTCGGAGATATAGTGGTCACCGCAAAACGTCTTTTTTGAGAGGAGCTCCTGGAGATCAGCTGTAGCTCTTTTTCAAATAAATATTTTTACTAGTACTTAGTCTTAGAATACAGTTAAAAGATACCATAATATGTGTATAAATTTTTGGATCAATAAATTAAAAAGTTTTCTCAGAAAAAATTCTGGAAAATTCACTTTTTTTCGGCCGTCTAACTGTATATAACCCCTTAAAATAGATACTAATAGCTGCTGGTGATCTTTTAAAAATTTACTCGTTAATTTGCGTCAGCCGATCGCTTGTCTAAAGTCATTTTTAAAACACAATGACCAACCCTTATCTTTATATTATAATAAAACTAAATCCTTGGCCATAACGTAGAACTACATGCGTTTTATTTCTTCTTGACAGCCACATGTTTAAAAACATCATATTAGTCTTCTTCTTTGCTGGCGTAGATACCACTGATACGATTATAGCCGAGTTTTTCGCTGTTTGTCGCCAATTGGTGATACCTAGAGCAACCAGATCCTTCTTCATCTCGTCTTTCCAACGGAGTGTTGGTTTCCGTTTCATTTTTTTCTTCTTCTGCTTCCTCCAAGGGTTCAATCGGACAACATGAGCGTAGCCGTTGTCTCGTCGTATAACTCGTACAACTTATCATTACATCGTCTCTCATAATCGCCATTGTCAATGTTCACAGGACCATGGATCTTCCGCAAAACCTTCCTCTCGAAAACTCCTTGTGCCGTCTCATCGGATGTTGACACCGTCCACGCTTCTGCACCATTAAGCGGAACGGGAATGATGAGGGACTTATAGAGTTAGGTCTTTGTTCGTCGAGAAAGGGCTCTTTTCAATAGCCAGCTCAGTCCATAGGAACTCCTGTTGGTATGAGTGATTCTGTGTTCCGAAGAGTAAAAGAAGGAGGCAGATACAAAAAGCTCTAAGGAAACACTATCCAAAAGATTTCTAAATCATTTTCTCAATAATAACAATCAAAAATCCGTCCTGTTAAATGAAACCAAGACCAAAAAAGTATTAACTCATTGATTTTGCGTGACTAACAGCATCTACAGTTTTCGACATGGTATCAATTAGAGGTAGTAAAGTTGTTTTGTATTGAAGTGGAGTTGTCTTCCAATTTTAGAATAACAATAATCTATATTATAATACTGAGGGCCATATGGAATTTATAAAAAAAAAACAAGTAAGAAAGGGCTAAGTTAGGGTGTAACATTTTATACTCTCGCAATTTATTTATGTATTATGTATTAATATAACACACAATTTGACATACATATTCGGCATCTATATAGTGTAAAGTCCATTGCAAGTATGAAAACCATAATATTAGGTTTATGACCCGATTCCACTAATTTTTGACATCAAAATATTATTAGAAGAAAAATATTCCCTCTGAATTTCTTCAACATATCTGAGAGAATTACCTATATTTTCGGTAAAAAATGTATTCAAAGATCTGAGGTCCTCAGGTTCAATACATGAGCCTTGAAAACTTAAGATCCGATTTTTAGAAGGGCTATACCACACTATAAATGCAGTATTTGTGCAAAGTTCTGTTTCGATATCTTCACTAGCGCGTACTTTATATATTGTAAAGATTGCCTTTACAGTTCTCGTATATAGGAAGTGGGCGTGGTTGTGAACCGATTTGGTTTATTTTGACAATACATCATTGGAAAACCAGGAAGATTTTATAAATTGAATTTCATTGAAATTGGTCGAGCAGTTTCGGAGATATGGTTTTTGACCCACAAGTGGGCGGAGCCACGCCCATTTACAACTTTGTATACCAATTTGAGTGCAGCTCTTCTCTACCATTTTTACTATGAAATTTAAGGTTTCTGGTGTTTTTGCTTACTGAATTCAAGAATTTTTTGTAGTTTTCAACATAACCTTTGTATGGGAGGTGGGCGCCATTTTGTATTTTATAAACAAAAGCAATCTGTCGAAAAATCAAATAAACTAATTATATAGAAATAGTAAATGCTTTTATTTCAGCTATTGGGCCTTTTGAGCTCAAGCGTGTATATGAACCACCCTGTATAGTTACACTGTGGATAAACTAATATTCATTTCATTTACATAAATACCACAAATCAACTTTGATAAAAGCTGAAATCGCTGATATTAAAATATTTGTGCGTCATTTTTAATTTATTTACAAACCGCTTAATTTATTTTTATTTAATCAGATTCGTGTTAATTATAAATTTTATGCATTCGAAAAATACGATTAACTTTTTTTTAACCAATGTGTGTTCTTGTGTGCGTTTGCTGACCGCAGCAAAAACGTAAAATATTTTCATTTTTTATGACATTGTTTTTTATTTTTTTCTATATTTTTTTTACATTTGGTTTTTTATTTTTTATTTTTTTTTTGTGCTTCGATTATATTTGTGCTGCATGCCACACCCACCTATCGTTTGCATGCTCTTTCTTTTAATTTAAAATATTGCTGTTTTTAGTTTTTCCTCTGTTTTTCGTGTTTGCTCTGGCGTTTTTTTTTCCACGCTTCGTGTTGGTCGCGTTATTTTTAATGTAATTAAAAAACAATTGGTGCTCATTTAAAATTCATGGAATGCAGTTTATTTTTGTTTGTTTGCCACACAATTTTTATTATTATTATTATTATTATTGCTGCTGCTGTGTTCTTTTTGTTTTTGTAATTTTCTTTCGCCACAATTTACGACTACGGTATATGTATGTGTTCTGTTGGCGTTGGCGATTTTTCATTGGCCATTTCTGCGTTCATTTTTATTTATTTCATTTTCTTTGCCACTCGCCACCAGCAGCAACAGCAACACACACGCGCGCAGCAATGGTTCTTGCGGCGCTGGCGCATTTTGTAATTCAACGTTGCGGTTTTCATCAGCATTAATTATTATTTATAGTGTATTTATTTTTGTTTATGTTGTTGTTGTTGTTGGCGTTGCTGTTGATCTTATCGTTGTCAATTTTTATTTTCGCCATTAACTTTCGCACAATAAATGTGTTTACATTAAAAATAAAAATTAATTAAAAATTTAAAAAGCATTTTATCATTTCCATTGGCGAGTTTCATTCATTTAAACCGGGGAAAAAAGGCTAATGGCCATTTACAAAGATGCGCCGCACATGACATACCTCTGTATATGTACATTAGCGATAATTATGCATTACATATGAATATATATACAGTTCAATTTGTATTTATGTACAAGCTTTAATACATATAAGTAAATGGGTTTTTTATTAAGCTTTAAGTTGAGAGGACCTGTTTTTCTGATACCTATATGAGGGAAATATATAGTGGTTATTCAATATTTTCTTTGAATGTATTTAGAATTGATCATTAGTTTGAAGTCCATTCTCTGAACACAAAAAGATCGTTCTTGAGTACTCTGCAACTATTCTTGTTAACCAAGAAGAAGAGTTTTTAGTGAAAACTTGTTCAAAACTGCATGGCTTCGAAATCCGTCTTAAGCTATTATATTTGAAGTCTTCATATAGATCATGTACAGTTTTAACGATCTCCATATTACTTTATAAATGGTGATCCACATCGGGATTCCCTATTAAAAAAAATTCAAATTCAATAGGGAATGTTTATTATTATTCAACAAAAACATTATTTGGTATTAATATTTTAAAGATTATCTTTTTCAAATGTTAGCCGCGGCTATCTCTCACTTGGTCCATCCGTTGATTCCAATTTTCGATTAATCGTTCTAGCATTTCGTCTGGTAACTGGCAATGACACAAGTGATGTTTTGATCCAGAGCCTGAATCGAAGCGGGATTGTCCGCATAGACTTTAGAGTTTACATCTTCCACGCCTTTACATATCCCCAAAGTCTAACGGTACATGATCTTGTTGGCTAATCGACCGACCCAAAACGTGAAAATATCTGCTCAGCGAAGTGTTCTCTCAATAAATCCATCGATAGATGCGAGGTGTGGGAAGTAGCCCCGTCTTGTTGAAACCAAATGTCGCCGAGACCACGAGCTTCAATTGCAGGCATCAAATAGTCGATTATCATGACGCGATAATGTCGCCATTGACAATTACGTTCTTATCGGCATCATTTTTGAAGAAATATGGATCGATGATTCCACAAACTACACCAAACCGTTATTTTTTCTGGATAAAATAGCAGCTGCTGAATCACTTCAGGTATGCTCTTCGTCCCAAATGCAGAAATTTTGCTTCTTTACATATCCATGGAGTCAGTAATAGGCCTCATAGCAAAAGAATTTGGTACGAAAATGTCGAATCTTCTTCGAACTTTTCAAGACCCCTAGAGCGAAACGATGTCGCTTTGGTAGGTCGTGCGGCTGCAGTTCTTGTATGCTTACAATTTCAGTTCTCGACGTAAAATTCGCCAAGTCGTTCCATACGTTAGTCCGAGTTGCTGCGAACGGCGCCGAAACGACTCCCAACGGTCTTCGTGTACACTCTCGGCTACGGCTGGTAGTATATTTTCTTCACTGCGTGCTGAAGTTGGTCTATTCGGTCGATTACTATCCAATAATGAATGCTGAATACCTTAGGTAAAGATAGTGTTTAAGACATTTAGCTCGTTAGTGAAATGATCCTCTGATAAGTCCAGCCTGCATACTATTGTTATTTGGACTTCGCTTTGTATGAATGGAGGATATGTATAGGATGTATATGCATAAACGATGCTTGGATGATGAAAAATACTATTTGAACATTTTCCGAAATATTATATTTTTGTATAAGATTGTATTGGTCTAGTATTTCTTAATCATTAGTTTAATTTCCCCACAATTTCCACAGTTCTCGGCTATCAAGGTTCTCAATTCCTGTATGCCTTTTCTCATTGTAATCTCAATCGTTCCCAATGAAAGATATTTGAGTTTCGAAGTCAGAAATGGGTCACTATGAGCTAAATCTGGCGAATAAAGTTACCTTATGTATCTGGACTTTTGCGTTGGCTTAAAAATTCAGGCAAATTTAAGAGATAAAATTTATCATCGTAGTGACATTCCTCAGATTTCGACGGATTGATTTTGCGGCAAGGTATTTTTGGCGCTATTTAATATATAATTGGGTAGATATAGAGTATAGTCCTCACTGAATGGAGAACTTTTACATTCCTCCTCTTGAAACCCGTCCTATTAACTTGAGTGTTCAAGGTATCTTGATGAATCTTGGTACTTCTTCAATTTTAAGCACCCAATAAATATGGTAACCCCACCATTTGCATATTTAATCAGTAGTCAACTTTAATTATCGCATTGTCAATATAGTGCTCCATTCGACTAAACTGCATTGTCAATTTCGATTCACTGCGCATTTAATGTAAATCATTGAATTCTAATGCAAGTTAACTAAAACTGGCGCGCTTCCTACACAGCTCTTAGACATTCAAATCCCTTCGAAAGGGTTAAAATAATAAATGCTTACAATAATAATAACAAAGTTGTAAAACAACAACGTCTGTGCGCGCTCCCAGGCAACAGCCATTAAAACTGTATATATTCAGCTCCTTGTAATGCGGCAAAGTTAAAAAAATATTTTCATTAAAATCGCATTCGCATTCGTATGGAGGAAGTCGTAAATTTCCAACAATAACAACAGTACGACTTTTCAATCACTGCCACAGGAGGTTGCTCACAACTTTTGACGGTTCACTCATACCCTTTCTCCATGGACTCATAGCTCATATTACGCCAGCAGCCAACGAAGCATACAGCCATCTATCCATCGGCTGCGGCTCTCTGTCTCCATCTCTCTCTCTTTCTACCGTCTCTAAGCAAATCAACCGACCTGAAGATGCTGTGGCATATTTTTCTATGCAAATGTATTTCCGCATTTCCTTAACCCTTTCAGCGACAGCAGCACTTACCCCGCAGCAAGGCAATCGTACTGCCGTGAATGTGAAATATTTTAATTGTTGCGCCTTCCCAGCACTCTACTCCACTCACACTCGCTCACACACACTTACAGTGTCCTTACAGCCCTTTCTCTGTCAATTTGACTCGTACTTCTCCAATTAGTACGGAAAGTCTCTTGTTGTTGTTGTAGTGGTTTCCGTTTACACATTTACAGTTAGTTCTAAGCTTTGTATTTATTATTTCATTGTTTCCGCCTCGGCTTGTTGTTGTTGTTGTTGCTGTTATTTAGCTACCAAATGGAAAGTTTAACGAAGTGTATAAAGTTTTTATAAAGTTCGCTGGCCAAATTCAAAACTGTAAGTAATTTTTAAGTGGATTTGCTAATGGATCCAATAATTCATTTGAATTTGTTTGCTTTACTCCGGCACTCTGGATGCCGACTTACTTATGGGTTTGTCTCCTTTTGTGTGTACTATTTTCGCATGAAATGAGATTAACGTTTTAAAATGCGAGTGGAGGGGGGAAGGCTCATATTTAATGGTATGGTTTCAAGAAGTTAATATAAAATTTAGGTGTTTACAAGTTTTGAGTGCTTCAGTTCATTTGATGCATGTATTTATTTTAATGTATTTTGGAGATTTGTGGGTTACTTTGAAGACTCTATGACTTTTGATGCTGAAATTATTGGAAGTTTGTTCTTCATTATAGTGGATTTAGGAATACATTTTACTTCATGCCGATAAATTATTTTAAAGTACTGCTTTATACTGCTATAGCAGTATAAATACCATATAAAATCAATTCTAGACCCTGGTAATATTTAATGGAGCAACAAAAGGTTTAACGAGCTTAGCAAAATCATATTTGAATAGCTCGCGGATCTCTATTTTTTCTGGAGATTGGAATGTAGTTGTCATAGATTTCGGCCGGATCTAATAATTAGATAAAAACAATGCTAAATATGCCATAGACATGTATCTAGTAAACATCGGTTTTCCCTTATGAAATTCCACATACTATCCAAAAAGAGAGTTTGACATTGCTTGTTAAACAAAATTAATGCAGATCTCAAAGCCCTGTTTCTTTTGTGCCCTGTTTCAACCGTTTGCCTGTAGATTGTACTTTGCATACTTTTTCGTGAATTCGTGGCAGTTGGTAAAGCTTTTTTCCGATTATAAATTATTATTCTGAAATTTTCCTCTTAATACCAGATTACAAGGAATATCTTTACTAAAATTGAATTTCATGTAAACATGGAGTTCACTAACGCGCTATTATAAATTTTCCTTCGTTAATGGTAAATCCGCGAGAGAAACGTTCCGTGAGATTAATGGTGTTTTAGGGGATGGTACTCTATCACTTCGAACTGCGGAGGAATGGTTTCGACGATTCAGAGCGGCTGAAAACGACACCATGGATAAATCAGCGGGCGGAAGACCTGTGACGACGAATACCGATCAAATCATGGAAATCATCTAATTTGACCGGCTTGTGGCATCTCGTGACATCGCCCAGGAGATGGGAGTTAGTCACCAAACCATTTTAAACCATCTGCAGAAGGCTGGATACACAAAAAAGCTGGACCGATTCAACGTCTGCAATATGCTGCTGAAACGGAACGAACTCGACCCATTTATGAAGCGGATGGTGACTGGCGACGAAAAATGGATCAATGAAGCGAAAACGGTCGTCCTAAACAGTGGCCAAGCCGGGATTGACGGCCAGGAAGGTTTTACTGTGTGTTTGGTAGGATTGGAAGGGAATCATCAACAATGAACTGCTCCCATATAGCCAGACGCTTAATTCTACCATCTAGTGCGAACAACTGGACCGCTTGAAGCAGCGATCGATCAGAAGCGTCCAGAATTGGCCAACAGGAAGGGTGTAGTGTTCCACCAGCACAACGCCAGACCACACACTTCGTTGATGACTCGTCAGAAGTTACGGGAGCTCGGATGAGAGGTGGTATAAAGTTGAACTCAAAAGAGACTTGTGAAAAGTGGCTGTCCGAGTTCTGCACAAATAAGGAGGGGGCTTCTACGACCTCCCATATTATGTAGTTGCCGTCTAGATGGAAACAGTTTATCGTACAAAATGGCGCATATTTGAACTAAGTCCGATCACTGTAGCACTTTTTATAAGGCATAGAATAAAGAGAAAAAAAGCGGATATTTGACAGCCTAACATTTAAGCTAAAATTGTATTTGTGTGATCTAATTTCAAGCAAAATTTTGTTTTTAACGGAAGAAATTCCTCTTCTTATTTCTCATGGGTCGGCAACTTTGAGCTTATAGTCTAAAATTGAAATTATGAGTTTACTATGTTTACACTTATATTATTTTGAACCCTACTGTACCATATTTAGGAATATTTAAAAAACTTTAAAATTTTATTTTACCATCTAGAGTTTAGGCTTACATATTTTCCTTTGTTGAACATATTCATTTCATTATTATTTTTTTTTCATATTACTTTTGAAGCACTGTAGCAATTCTGAATACAAAACTTTGTCTCTTTTTTTCCTTTTTCTAGATAAAATATTCATAGCACCAGTCACATTCATACTACTGGTAAGTCCATAACAAAAACTTCATTTTGCTATAAATATAAGTATATCTACACAAAAACTCATACTTACCATTTACTTAAGTATGAATATAATGATGAGCTCTCAGATATCTAATTACCACAATTATTATAGTAATTACATTAAGTATCATTGCAACTGCTTTGCCATTGACCAACGAACATAATAAATGTAAAAAAGCTAATAGCAACAAAAAGGCGCCAAAGCACCCTAATAGAACTAGCACCAATCTAAGTAAAACAAGTAAGGAAGGGCTAAGTTCGGGTGTAACCGAACATTTTATACTCTCGCAATTTATTTATTTAACTTTATTTATATTATATAATACACAATTTGACCCACATATTCGTCATATATATTGTATAGAGTCCATTGAAAGTTGGAAACCCTAATATTAGGTTAGAAGCACCGAGGTCCTCATGTTCGATATATGGGGCCTTGAAAACCTATGGTCCGATTTCGGTGATTTTTAGAATGGGGCTTCCACACTATAAAGGTAGTATTTGTGCAAAGTTCTGCATCGATATCTTCACTAGTGCTTCATTCATATATTGTAAAGTAAACGATTCAGATCATCTTCTAAGTTCTGGTATATAGGAAGTAGGCGTGGTTGTGAAGCGATTTGGCCAATTTTCACAACATATTATTGGGAGGTAAGGAAATTATTACAAACCAAGTTTCATTGAAATCGGTCGAGTAGTTCCTGAGATATGGTTTTTGACCCATAAGTGGGCGACGCCACGCCCATTTTCCATTTTGTAAAAAAATCTGAGTGCAGCTTTCATCTGCCATTTCTTATGTGAAATTTAGTGTTTCTGACGTTTTTCGTTAGTGAGCTAACCCACTTTTAGTAATTTTCAACCTAACTTTTGTATGGGAAGTGGGCGTGGTTATGATCCGATTTCTTTCATTTTTGGACTGTATTGGGAAGTGGCTAAAAAAAACGACTGCAGAAAGTTTGGTTTATATAGCCCTATTAGTTTGCGAGATATGTACAAAAAACTTAGTAGGGGGCGGGGCCACGCCCACTTCCCCAAAAAAATTACATCCACATATGCCCCTTCATAGTGCGATCCTTCATACCAAATTTTATTTCCATAGCTTAATTTATGGCTTAGTTATGGCACTTTATGTGTTTTCGGTTTTCGCCATTTTGTGGGCGTGGCAGTGGTCCGATTTTGCTCATTTTCGAAAGCAACCTTCCTATGGTGCCAAGAAATAAGTGTGCCAAGTTTCATCAAGATATCTCAATTTTTACTCAAGTTACAGCTTGCACAGACGGACGGACGGACGGACGGACGGACAGACAGACATTCGGATTTGAATTCCACTCTTCACCCTGATCACATTGGTATATATAACCCTATATCTAACTCGTTTAGTTTTAGGTGTTACAAACAACCGTTATGTGAACAAAACTATAATACTCTCTTTAGCAACATTTGTTGCGAGAGTATAAAAAACTACAACAACAACATTGCATACCGAAAACCACAGAGTAGATATTGATTTTCAAATCGATGCTACAAGACAAGTGACTGCCAACAGGCTAATGTTACTTGACTTTTTCCCTGGGAGGATGAGATGACAACGACATTTGGAACCGCAGACAGGCGCAAAAAATAAGCAACAACAAGTTAGTGTTTATATGTGCGTTTGTGTGTGTTTGTTGGCTTATGTTGAGCGCCATAAGCGACACTTAAGCAGACAAAATCATAACAACAACATGCAGCACATGTGGCGACAAAAGCTAACAAGTGCCGGCCAGCAGCTATAACATGGCCAAGAAAAAGCCACAGCACACACACACACAGACACGTACTCGTATATAATTAAAAAAGACTATACAACGTTCCAAGGCGGGCGAAAAACGCGCCAAAGTACATAGCTTTCTGTATATATGTATATGTGCCACACAGACACACACACTCTTACATGCAAGCCAAGTGTGTGCCAATGTAATTTGATGCCTCCGTCGCCACCGCCACCAACGTCGGTTGGTTGGTTGGTTCGTTGTGCGCTTCGAGAGGGACTTAAATTGAGCAGAAAACCATGGGGCGCCAGCTTGACCGCCAGCCAGCAGCTAACAGCTAGCCGGCGAGCGTAGTCATTTGAGGCAGCCAGTGCTGCGAACTGTGCGGTTTTTGGTTTTTACCAACCGGACTTTACTGACCAACAAGTTCGTATTGTTTATTGTTGCTTTTGGACTCGGTTCTTACTCCTGTTGCCGCTACCTGCTTTTAAAAGCTGTTGCTGCTGCTGCTGCTTCTACCATGCCTTCATTTCTTTTTGCTGCTGCTGCTTCATCTTCTTCTCCTTCATTTTCTGTGTATTGTGTATTTTGACACTTGCTGTCTTAGAATAAAATAACTGTATTTTGTGACCATAATGAATATGAGTAGCCGAGTGAAGGTCAAATGCATTTGTGTATACACACACACACAAGTTTGTCATGTGCGTGGTTGCTGTAGAAGAATGCTATAGGAAAAGCAGAGCTGCCTCACACATATAGGAAGAGTTACGAATAAATACCAACAAACAAAAAGGCAGTTACAACAACATGTCTTGTCGTTTTTGGCGCCAGAAATACAACATGCCATTTCCTGACCGCATTTGCTGTTTCTGTTTCTGTTCCTATTTTGGGGTGTACTAAAAACCGTTATGCTTGTGTTATTTAATATCTTCCCAAGTAATGAACTTGATCGAAATATTAATGAACGAGCTTAATTTGTATAAATATATATATACACATATAATTTTATATGGAAAATATTCATAACAAGCAAGGAAGGGCTAAGTTCGGCTGTAACCGAACATTTTATACTCTCGCAATGTATTTATTTAATAATTATTAATATAACAAACAATTTGACTCACATATTCGGGATATATGGTACAAAGTCCCTTGGAAGTTTGAAAACCCAATAATATTAAGTATCTGATAGATAGGGGTAGTTACGACCAGATTGCAAGTATTTTAGGCACGTAGACGTCTTATTAGAAGAAAATTTTTCCGTCTGAATTTCTTCCAAATATCTGAAAGACTTACTTATATTTTCGGTAAAAAATTTGTTAGAAGCACTGAGGTTCTCATATTCGATATATAGGGTCCTCATATTCGATATATAGGGTCTTGAAAACTTATAGACCGTTTTCGACTATTTTTAGAAGGTCGTTGCCACTCATTAAATGTATTATTTGTGCAAAGTTCTATTCCGATATCTTCACTAGTACTTTATATATTGTAAAGTAAACGATTCAGATCGACTTGAAAGTTCTGATATATGGGAAGTAGGCGTGATTGTGAACCGATTTGGACCATTTTAACACCATATCGTTGGTAAGCTAGGAAGATATTATGAGCCGAATTTCATTGGAATTGGTCGAGTAGTTTCGGATATATGGTTTTGACGCACAAGTGGGCGGAACCACTCCCATTTAAAACTTTTTATACCATTTTGAGTGCAGCTCTTCTGTACCATCTTTATAATGAAATTTAAGGTTTCTGATGGTTTTCCTTACTGAATTAAATCATTTTTAGTTGTTTTCAACATAACCTTTGTATGGGAGGTGGGCGTGGTTATATACCGATTTCCTCCATTTTTGGACTGTATAGCGTAGTATCTAAAAGAAACTACTCTAGATAGTTGCCTTGATATAGCTTTAGTAGTTTACGAGATATGTGTTAAAAATTTAGTGGTGGGCGGGGCCAAGCCCACTTTCTCAAAAAACATACATCCAAATACGCCCCTTTCTAGTGCGATCTTTTTTACCAAATTTTCAAATCTACTCGTCACCTTTATCACTTTGGTATATTTTACTATATACCTAACTCGATTAGTTGTAGGTGTAACAAACAACCGTTAGGCGAAAGAAACTATTATACTCTCTTAGAAACTTTGTTGCGAGAGTATAAAAAACAAGACGCGAAAAGTTTTTCGAATGATATTCTTATTTCTGAGCCACGTTACTGTTACAATATAGCTCATATAGCACTTAGGAAGTAGGTTCTCATAATTTCATAAATTTTAAAATACAATTTAACTACGCTAACTCGATAGACTTATTTTGGTAAATAATTTGGTTGAAGGTAATTTGTATGAAATTTTACGTCTATTACCAATTGAAGGTTTCGAGTTATGGAGAACTTCGGGTTATAGAAGTTCGAGTTATGGAAGAAATGAAAAAATCATTTATATTTTTTATTTGGTTCTGGTCACATAATGTTCGTGATATCGAACCCCACCTGGGTAGTGTAAGTACCGGATGGTTACTATTACTTCCTATGTAATATTTGTCGGCCACCTTCGACAGATCTTACAGTGTTCGAGTATTTGCTTCAGTTTAGGAGAACCTTTTATTTATACTATCCAAACTATTCTCTCTCGAAAAAAAATATATTTTTAAGGTAGCCAACCAACGCAAACTTGGAAACGTATGAATTTTATATTCGGATTTTAGAAGATCAAGTGAACTTGTTGCTCCAACTTGGGGACAATAGACAAAATTTGTTGCTGTAGCGACAAAAAAGGCGTTCCCCAACTAGATTTGAGAAATGCTGCCAAGTTGCGAGTGCTATGCCGGATAAACATACGGTTCCGTTATGTAGACCCTTACTGTCTGGGGTACATTAGTGTAAACAATTTACTCTTTCAGATGCTTGTTAGAGCTTTTCATCCTAATTGTTTACTTTTTCTTAAGGTTAAAAGGTAATCGGAGGATTCTAAAAAATGCAAAATTGCCTCTGAACTACAGTTGAATTTTTAGAAGAGCTTTTTAATGAAAGATATTGTTGTAGTTGTTGTAGCGGCATAAAACATTTCCAAAATAATAAATTCTGAGAAGTGCTGCCAATTTGACAGTCCTTGGCCGGTTAAAAATCCGGGTCCGTTCCAGTTACGTAGAACCGACTGTCCTGAGAACAGATATTCGTTTACCTTAATTTTGGTTAGGCGTAGTCGTGTTCGTATTATCAACCACCTCTCAGAGTCGGTTCGCTCCTGAATTTATAATCGCCTTAAATTAATCCCGGCTATGCTATATCTGAGCCTCAGACAGACAGTATGCCAGTGTTAAACTAGCCTAGATCCCTTACAAAATCCTTACTTTGACAAAGCTTTGGAATAAAGAAACAGGATGCGGTAAATCGAACTCTTAAAGCCTTTATTAAGCATGTATTTACGTATAACAACTGTCAAAAAATCCATTTCCATAACTCTCTACAAGGCTGCAGTAAGCAAGAGCACAAAAGAGCAGCTAGATCTTATGAGATAAAACTCATCCTAAATTTAGCACATCTATAGCCTTAAGGGCTATTACATGGAGTTCGTGGATTCAAAAAATCGATTTTTTTTTGTTTTTTGGCTTATTAATTTCTACAACATCTCAAGAATATTGTCCTAAATTTTCAAGTCGATCCGAATAATAGTTTCGGAGATACAGCCTTTGGAAGGTGTGCGCTCCAAGTCAAGTACTATTGTTACTCAAAACTTTAAACGCGTTTTTCTCGGAACCGTGTTTTCAAAGTCGGTTGTCAAATTTTCTCGAAAACTATTCAACCGATCTTGATGAAATTTTGAACAGCTTTTGGAGATACAATTTACTCGTGCTTGGCTACGATGGATTTTATTTTTTATTTTCAATTACAACTATTTAAAAAAATACAAAATGTCAAGCAAATTTGACCGAAATTTTTATTTTTTTGGAAAAATGTCTGCCAAAATTTAAATTTTAAATTTTTTTGTCTTTCCTTCGTTCAAGCACGAGATTATGGTCTTACCTAAAACATTAATTTTTGTTTTTGCATTTTGGATGATCCTGTCAGGAGTTATGCTGACAACGCGGAAGCACCTTTTTTCCGAGGGGTCACCGGAAATGACGTCGCAATGGAGGAATTTTACTTTTTTTTTTGAAAATTTCAGAAATTATTCTTTAAATATGTATCTATAAGACAGAAAAAAGTTTGAATTAAATAAATAATTTTTTACATGAAAAAAAAAATATTGCAAATAGGCCTTTGTTACCCGACAAAACCCATGTACCCCCTTAAGAAGAAGCTTTAAAGAAAAGGCAAATAAGTATTCAAAACCAAAAGAATTGAAAAAGGACAAGTGTCGACAATATGTTAAAGATTACAACCGTGTATCTAACATAGTGAAATATTCTAGTTCAAAATGCTTTGTTAAGAGACTGCCAAAAAATAATATAGAATCGATTAAAGAAAAGTTTCATTATAAAAAATATTTTCAATTACCAAATTCAGAATTAATTTCAATCAAGTATATATGCTTCTTCTTCTCTCCATGTGTCTTAATACTAAAAAAAAAAATAAAAAAAAATTTGAAATTATTACATTGCAGCGTCCAAGCTTAAAAGCACGGACAAACATCTTATCCCGTTAAGACAGTGATGTGCTTGCCATTCTCCACATCCACTTGAGCACTGCCGAAGGAACCATTGATAGATAATTGTCTGTGGCAACGGCAAACTTCATTAAGCGACCGTTGGAAATTCATTTCAAAAACGCAAAGTTTTCCTTTTGATGCGCAAGTTTATTCTGTTTTTTTTTCATGGCTAAATAAAAGTAAAAAAAAAATGAAATAGAAAAACGTTAATGAACAAAAAATATTTTTCCTGCTTAATTCACTTAATGAATAAAAAGCAATTGCAAGGGAAAGCCACCTGTCACCCGTGTAAAGAACAGCATTCAAAGAAGAAGCAGCAGCAAGTCAGCCAACCACCTTTCGAAACTTACTGCCACCAAGCAGCTTTCTCGAGCCAAGCAACCGCTCGTCCATCAATCCACTTGTCCATACATACTATATCCACAATGAACACACAATCGCTTGTCGCGCTCCTTTCAGCCATCCATCTAATTGTCATTTCTCTGTCCATCCAGGCGTCTATTCAATCATCCATCATCGTGTACGCGAAATTAAATTTTTTTCTCGCTCTCAACTCCTCATACAGCGTGCAGCGGGGTTCATAAAGTAACAGAAAGCACTTTCTTACTTTCTTGCTAGTTATCCTAAAGTCCTTGGCTGTTTTAATTTAAATTTGAACTTTTTTCTGTATTTTCTTTCAACGCTTTGTTTTTACGCTTTGATACCTGCTTTTAAGCTCACTCACACTCCCCACCCTCTTACAGCTTACACCCTCACTCACTGCTCATAAAACACATTAGCGCCCACAGCTCACAACCGGGTTTCCGGTTTCCTTTCCGGCTTGTTGCGTGGCTGTCTGTCTGTCGTCTGTCGTCTGTCGCCCGTCCGAAAATTTCGAATTTGGTCGCTTGGTTTGACATTGTCCACAATTGATAATTTGATATTCTCGCTCATTTGGACTGCTGTTCGGCGTAATTTTTATGCGCTTTGTAATCGTTTGTTGTTGCTCCTTTATTTGCATGTCCTTTTATGCCTTGATAACATTAGTTTGGCGTCGCCGCACGCGCTTCTGTCAATAGTACCCGCTCTTCTCTGTTTTTTGTTTTTTTTTTGTACTTTTGCGCCGCATTTTCGGCGGTAAATTTTGTGTTTTTTTTTTGCGGCCAAAGTAAATAAATGTCATTATGAATTTGTAATTGTCGCGCTCGAAAACAGGGGAAGTTATTAATTCTATTAGGTTTTCTCATTTCGATGCGCTTTGTGTACTGTCGGCTTCGTGAGGTGTGGCATTCACTACCTTTGAGTTAGCGTTTATTTTGGAAATAGTTGGAGGAAGAATGTCGTCCAAGGCCGTCTGACTGGACCATCTTCAATTAGTAATGTGTAGGAGCATATATATACCAATTTTGGTCTTTGATGGTTAGCTAACGGTCGCAACGGTGGGACTTCATACTATAAATTGTGAAGAACTGTCAGCTCTATTGTTTTCAATTCGAGGCTTCGGTTCCTCATATTCCATGTATGTTTCACTGTGTAACAGTTTCGGTAAATGAGATATTTTTCATATCTTAGTACTTAGGCTTTGGACGTTAGTGAGTTTGCTGTGGTCTGAAACATTTTGGTCGTCGGCGGCACTTGTCGTATATACATATACAGGATTCGCTCTTGAGTGCGTCTAAAAACTTTCTGTTTTCGCTATAGCAGGGCACTCCCGTTTTTTACTAACAAAGCCAAATCCCTATATTGATTAAGACCAAATAATTATTTGGGTCTTTGGGTCAATGTACAATGTACTAATATTTTAAACCACTGGAAGTTTGACCGATTTTGAACTCAGTTCACTGTCGAAAGTTTTGTGTGTGTGGTGAAAATCTGAAATGATGGAACCATCGATTTCTTACCTAACCTGGTACTGGAACTACCAAGCATGAAAAGGCCATAATAAAGCTTTGGAAGTAAAATTTGGTACGAAGGATTGCACTATGAAGGGGCATATGCGGATGTAATTTTTTTGGGCAAGTGAGCGTGACCCAGCCCCCTACTAATTTTTTTGTACATATCTCGTAAACTACTAAATTTATAACAAGAAAACTCTCGAGAGTTGTTTCTTTTAGGCACTATGTATCTTATACAGACCAAGAATAGAAAAAATCGGATTATAACCACGCCCACCTCCCATACAAAGGTTATGTTGAAAGCAACTAAAAATATCTTAATTCAATAAGGAAAAACACCAGAAATCTGAAATTTCATTATAAAGATGGTACAGAAGGGCTGCACTCAAATTGGTATACAAAATTTGAAATAGGTGTGGCCCGCCCACTTATGTGTCAAAATCCATATCTCCGAAACTGCTCTACAAATTTAAATTAAATTCGGTTTATAATATTTGCCTGGCATTCCAATAATATATTGTCAAAATAGACCACCTGAAATATAAACAATAACCCTTGGCTCATATGTGCCATACTGCACCTCACGTAAACCATAGCGTGATCTCATAATCTCTCAAAAATGCAAAAAATCAAACTTGACCTTACCAGAAATCAATATTTGCAGAAAACGCGAAAAATTTGAGTTGACAACCAACCAACCTTGACACCTTCCAAACAAATTACAAAATTATACACAATTTTTTGAAAATTTTTATGAAACTTTCAGTGTTGAGAAGCATGCCGCTTGTAGTTTTTAATACATTTAAGTTAAGCATCTGTCCCCCGTCATAAAAGTCCCCAAAAATGCAGTCATATGGAAAATAAAGAAATTCAATTCCAACTTGATGTCAAGTGACATCTCTAAGTGTAAACAGGCCCTCCAAAGGTCAATACCTCACCTGTTTACATTTTACAAACCCACGTCAAGGGTCAATGACCTCATCCCAAAATGTAAACAAACCCCGGCCAAAGGTGAATGACCTCGACCAAAAGGTAAACAAACCCTGACCAAATGTCAATGACCTCGACCAAAAGGTAAACAAATCCCGGCCAAAGTTCAATGACCTCGACCAAAAGGTAAACAAATCCCGGTCAAAGGTCAATGACCTCGACTAAAAGGTAAACAAACCCCGGCAAAAGGTCAATAACCTCGACTAAAAGGTAAACAAAGCCTGACCAAAGGTCAATGACCTCACCAAAGTTTTGTTTACATTTTGGGGGGTCACATGACGTCAGGTTTGTTTACATTTTGGGGGGTCACATGACGTCAGGTTTGTTTACATTTTGGGGGGTCACATGACGTCTGGTTTGTTTCTCCAAATTTAGCATTAAACGATTTTATATAGAAAGCAGATTCTTTCATGGTCGACAGCTAAAGCCGAAATTCACCAAAGCGTCTTATGGGGCCAAACGTCTTTATGTTAAATGTCATTCTGTTAATATCGTTCAATCTCTTCGATCGGGATCCAACGATATCGTTGATCTCGATACATGTAGTTGTTTACTGTTGCAAATGGACTCCATAGAATTTTAAAGATTTGATTTTTTTTCCTCAAAAAGATTTGAGATTCTAATCCCGTGGGAGTTTCGAACGTTTTCTGGATCGTTAGTAATAAACCGCTGCTCGATTTCGCAACCTGTAGGAACTATCAGATACCGCCGAGTCTTATTCTTTATACGAGTCGACTCAACAACAACGCGTCATTGATGAGGAAATAATAGTTTTATTAAAGCAAGAAAATAAATACACAAACTCAAGCAAACTACTTGCAAACACCCTTAATCCCAGCCAAAATGCCGCCACCTTGCCACCGGATAAGTAAGGCAAAATCGCACACACACACAAATTTACTTGACATACTTTTGCTAATGTAAATAATATGCTATTACAACAACAACAATGCAAAACTATAGTAAATACAATAGAATTGAGAAATTGTTGAAGCCCAAAAATAATACAGACAAAACAAAAGCGCTGACGTTGACAAACTATTAATATGTACAACAACAACAACAATATCAATAACAACAAACAACATTAAGAGACAATACGAACATCTTCACAAACATGCGAAAAGCATATCCTTACAACAAACACACATGCATAGGATAAAAGAAAGTAGTGAAAGCGTGTAAAAAAAAAAGAATATGAAACACTAATCTGATGCCTTTCAACGCAAAACTAAACAAGACTGCGATATGCATCAGGACTCACACATATCCATACATACATATGTACATACATATATGCTTATGCTCTGCCTTGATTTTGTTTGTGTGTGTGTTATTGTTGTTGCGTGCGCCTAAGTGCGTGCAGATTGTAGATACAACAGCCGCCTCTCTGACACAGTGATTACACGCTTCGACGCCATTGCTGCCTCGCTGCATTTCGAGTGTGTTACGAATTCTATACGAATATATAGTAGTAATACACGAAGATATCGCAGCATCGGTGTGCTAATCCAGCTGGTGTGTGTCGTGTCTTCGCAACCGCAGAGTGGGCGAGTTATTGCAGACACAAAGCCAGAGAGGTTCATTGTTTGCTGAAGGATTCTAATGCCAATGGAGTATTTATATGAATGTACATACATACATACATACACACATGTAACGAAGTACTCTCTCCCGCTGTTGCCACTGATTATGGGCATTTTGCTATATAATTGGTTGTGTCACATTCTTTAACTTACCAGCATTTCTTTCAATTACTTTGGTCCTTTCACTACTCAAACACACACATGTATTCTCTCTGCCGCTTAACCTAACTTTTGATTTATTTTGTATGTGCGGTTGCCTTGTTCTGCATTGTTATTGCTATGTTGTATTGTTATGTAGTGGGGAAAATTATTGTCAACAAGCCTTAGTGGAATTAGTGATATTCTTGCTTTGCACTCTCTCAAATAAAAAAGAAATAGAAAATAAATCCTCCTAAGTAATGTGGGACACTTTGAGACACAACAGAACAAAAAAAAAAAAACAAAAAACAAGCAACACCATAAACCCGCATTTTTCTTAAATAAGCATCCACAAAAAAGTGTTATGAATTATTGCAAAATAATTTGGGGGCTTAAAAATATTGCGCAATATATTCTATCAATTATTGCCATTATTGTTTATTTTTTGCTGCTTTTACATTTCAAGAGTTGGCAGATTTAATGCCTGACTTGGTTTTTGAGTTAGAGACACTTAAGTGCAAAGATTTATTGAACACTAAAGAGGAGTTACATATATTGACAATAAGTGTATGAAAAGGGTCATAAGCATATGTACATATGTAATAATGGTAAAGCTCTGAAACATGTAATCTAAGATATAATTTGTTATTAAAAAGTAATCTAAAAGCAATACAAGGAGTAATCTAGCAGTAATTCCTGAAATTAAAAGTTTTAAAGTTAATGAAGGGAACCTAACCTTACAAAATAATAATGCATAAAAAAGTTAAAAAAAACCAATTAAGGAAGTGCTAAGTTCGGGTGCAACCGAACATTTTATACTCTCGCAATTTATTTATTTAATTTTATTATATACAAAAAATTTAACCCACATATTCGTCATATATATGGTATAAAGTCCATTGAAAGTTGGAAACCATAATATTAGGTTAGAAGCACCGAGGTCCTCGTGTTCGATATATGGGGCCTTAAAAACCTATGGTCCGATTTCGGCGATTTTTAGAATGGGGCTGCCACACTATTAACATAGTATTTGTGCAAAGTTCTGCACCGATATCTTCACTAGTACTTACTTTATATATTGTAAAGTAAACGATTCAGATTGTCTTCAAAGTTCTGGTATATAGGAAGTAGGCGTGGTTGTGAAGCGATTTGATTTGCGAGATATGTACAAAAAACGTAGTAGGGGGCGGGGCCACGCCCACTTCCCCAAAAAAATTACATCCAAAAATGTCGCTTCTTAGTGCGATCATTTGTACCAATTTTTTCTCCTTAATAGTACGATCCACCATACCAAATTTTATTTCCATAGCTTTATTTATGGCTTAGTTATGGCACTTTATGTGCTTTCGGATTTCGCCACTTTGTGGGCGTGGCAGTGGTCCGATTTTGCTCATTTTCGAAAGCAACCTTCCTATGGTGCCAAGAAATAAGTGTGCCAAGTTTCATCGAGATATCTTAATTTTTACTCAAGTTACAGCTTGCACAGACGGACGGACGGACAGACAGACATTCGGATTTGAATTCCACTCTTCACCCTGATCACTTTGGTATATATAACCCTATATCTAACTCGTTTAGTTTTGGGTGTTACAAACAACCGTTATGTGAACAAAACTATAATACTCTCTTTAGCAACATTTGTTGCGAGAGTATAAATATTACCACTGAATTTCTTCAAAATATCTTCACTAGTGCTTACTGTACATATTGTAAAGTAAACGATTCAGATGGACTTCAAAGTTCTGGTATATAGGAAGTAGGCGTGGTTGTGAACCGATTTGACCTATTTTCATAACATATCATTGGAATGCCAGTAATATATTATAAGCAGAATTTCATTTAAATTGATCGAACAGTTTCGGAGATATGGTTTTAGACCCATAAGTGGGCGGAACCCATTTAAAATTTCATGTACCAATTTGAGTGCAGCTCTTCTGTGTCTTATTTATAATGAAATTTAAGGTTTCTAGTGTTTTTCCTTATTGAAATAAGACATTTTTAGTTGTTTTCAACATAACCTTTGTATGGGAGGTGGGCGTGGTTATAATCCGATTTCCTCCATTTTTGGATTGTATAAGGTAGGTAGTACATATAAAAAACGACTCTAGAGAGTTTGTAGCTTTAGTAGTTTACGAGATATGTACAAAAAACTTAATAGTAGGTGGGGCTACGACCACATTCCCAAAAGGCTTACATCCAAATATGTCGCTTCTTAGTGCGATCATTTGTACCAATTTTTTTTTAGTTATGGCACTTTATCTGTTTTCGGTTTTCGCCATTTTGTGGACATAGGGTAGACTGATTTCGACCATCTTCGAAAGTGGACAGTCAAACAGACGGATTTCTACTCGCCACCCTGATCACTTTCTTTTATATAACTCCATACCTAACTCGATTAGTTTTAGGTGTTGCAAACAACTGTTAGGTGAACAAAACTATTATACTCTCTTTGCAACTTTGTTGCGAGAGTATAAAAATTATTAAGACAAGCCAATACAAAATTGTGCACAAATACTTTATTTTACATTACAATACATTTTAGGGTCTTGAAAAGTATTATTTACTTGCAATATCTTCGAGGGGGGTCAAATGACTTCGAGGACCTTGTAGAATATTGCGGTAAACCTACTTCATAGTACTGAAAATGTTTGAAGACTTGTCTTCTTTTCACCAAAATATTGGAGATTATATTGGGTAGCAAGGACTCCGCTCCAATTTGCAAATATGAACTAAGTATTGTATTAAACCTGCTGAAACTTCTCTTCTTGAAATACATCCAAGTCTTATCCTTTATAAGAATCAACTCAACAGCAATGATGTGGAAATAATAGTTCAAATTTAAACTGGACTGTTCTAGACTGTTCTAACCCCTTAATACCGACCCATATTTCAAAGGGTGAGCCAGGTTCGAAGTTCCTTATTTTTTTAAAGAAAAAACATCAAGAATTCAAATTAAACGGGTAATGTTTATTATCATTCGAAAGAACATCATTTGGCATTCATTTTATAAAGATAATCTATTTCTAATGCTGGCGGGGCTACGTCTCAGATGGTCCATCCTTTGAGTCCACTTTATGATGACCCGTTCGAGCATGCATTTCGACTAGTAACTGGCGAATGACACGCGTGATGTTTTGCTCCAAGCGCTGAATCGACTTTAAGAGTCCGCATAGATTTTAGACTTTATATATCCCCACAGGAAAAAGTCTAACGGTGTGATTTCACACGATCTCGGTGTTTACATACCCATTGAGCCAGAAATAGTCCACATCACTGAACAGGATTTGGCTCGAAAAGGTCGGACCTTCTTGGAACTTTTCAAGAGCCCAAAGAGCGAATCTATGTCGCTTGATAAGGTGGAGCACAAGCTGGATTTTGTACGCTTTCAAATTAAATTCTCGAACTGCGCCAAGTCGTTCCATACGTCAGTCCGAGTGGCTGCGAATGGCGTCGAATCGACTTCGTGTGCACTCTTAGCTAAGGCTGCTATATTATCCCATAGGCCGACATCTTCAGATCTTCGTTGCAAATAGCAATATTAAAAGTTCGTAGCGCTTCTCAAACAAGGCTCTGCATTTGTATGTCGAGGACCTAGTACTATATTCTCCTCAAACAGTACACTTCTTTAAAATGAATTTGAACTTCCGAATAACTTAGCATACTGTGACACTTCTTATATTCTAAATAATGCTCTCATTGTTTTTTTGCTTAGAAGTAAATAATGAGAGATAACAGTAACATAATTTAATTAAGCCAAACATAATTATTGTACCAACAATTACCGTTGTGGGTACTTTGATGTTCACCTCTCTACACACTTGTGCCCACTCTTGTAAATTCTAGCAATTGAAACTTTAGCCGACCGTTTTGTTGTTGTATACAATAAATAATTAAAGGTGTTTTTTTTTGCTCTTTTACTCATCATTACAAGTACAATAGCCGCGCGTTAACCTAATTACAAAAATACAACCACAACAAAAGCAGAATATTGCGGAATATTGACAGTTTGAAAGTAGAAGAAGCAGAAGAAACTGAAGAAACTGAAGAAGAGCAAGGTCCATGCGGTAACTTAAACCAACTGAGCACCATAAATGCGGCATTAAATACATATTTAGTTGCGTGTATACGAATCATAATAACTTCAAAACAATATTTCGCTAAGCCCTAGTGGATCCCTTACGCCTTACCCCATTCTATGCTAAATGAGTTTTTCCAACTTTTCGCAATACGAGCTATGTACATAATTGTAACCCGATGAAGATGGCTTGTTGGTTTCATTCCTCCCCAGTTGCTGCTTTTACATTGCCATTGCCATTGCCATTGTGTCTAATAACCATTCAAGTATCTGAAAGTAAATTCCTCACCGGAGTTATTATCCTTGTCGATAGCACTCATTTACTTACTGCACACCGAAAGGATGCGATGGGGGCGGGGGGCGTCGCGTGTGCTCAGGTGTATTTGATTTCCATCTAAGACTTTTCAAATACACTTTTAAGATGCAACCGTAATGCGCCACTCGTGCGGGCAGTAATTAAAATTTACAACAAAAATGTCAGAAAAAAAAAAATTGTATTGCTTTTGTTGTAAGATATCCACTCTAATTTGTAAAAGGTATTTCTTTTGGTATTTCTTTCAAAATTACTGAAATTCATATTGTTCCAGAAAGTAACTGGAAGTAAAAATTACGCAAGTAAATTGGTGTGGTGAATGAAATGTTACCCCACCCGCTTTAAGTATTACGGTATACATACATTTCTTTCAACTTATACCAGTTCGGTTTTTGGCAATCAAATCTATGGTATTTCTAGAGAAGTGATGGCTTTTAATTTTTTGAGAAGTTTCTTAAGTCGGAAATATAAACAAATATATTACATTGTTTGGCGTACCAGAGAGTCTTACATTTTAGGTCTCGCCATAAGAACCAATGACTACTAGCATTTTTTTTTCAGCAATAGCTGTAATTAAATATCCAAGTTCTTGTAAATTTTATATCACAAGATCTGTCTAAAACGTCATCAGAATCGGCTGAGTAGTTTTTGAGATATATTGACAAATGACTTTGGAAACACTGGTTATAGGCTTAAGTGACTATACTACCTACCCTATACGGTGCAACTTCTTCAGACTGTATCTCCAAAACTATTACTCGGGTTGATCGATTTTGTAGAACACTATTCTAGGGATGTTCTAGATTGATTAAGACAGTGAAACCCATGTTACTCCATCAAATATCACATATAGTGGGTAACATATATCTACATATATTATATCGTTTTTATGAGAGCATCTAGTCTCATTTGTAGTAGCGCAAGCAAGTACAAAATTGGAAAATTTTCGCACGCATCTCAAGCGCCCATTTAGGTGACTGTATAAAAATATATTTATATAAATCTCAACAAAAACAGCAAAAAATGTGTTTTTTTCGTTATCAGTAAGAACAGACTACTGAGTCACTTTGACGTCGCTGTATAACTAAACATCCGCCGAAATCCACGTCTTCTTCATAGTTCTTAGAATATTCTGATAAGCATTTAAAAGAAATAGTAATAATTTACTTTCATACACACTTTCGACAGAAGCTTGGTTTATACCAACTAAATACAGAAAGTGTACATACATATGCTACAAATAAACTTGTTCAATTTATACATGAATATTGAAATATACACTTAATAAATAAAACTATTTAAGTACTGTCGACATTGCCAAAAACTCTCTCTACTGATAATAATTATTAATATTTATTTTAAAATTGCTTATCGCAACATTCTAAGAATTATGATTATTTTCGGTATAAATAAGCGATTGTGCGTGCCATCTTATTTATTTAACTTTAATATCTCCTTCAGTAAACATCGGTTTAAAATCTGCGCTCAAATAGTCCGTGCAACTCACAGCAAAATGTTTCGCAACTTTTGGAATAATTTGCTATATTTCTTATTGATTTTTCAAATCCGTTACTGTTTAAGTGATAATACTGAACAAAATGCAATGGATGATTGCACTTGTGATTTGGAAATAGATGCTGTTCGGACATTTATGGACGACTTAGAAGTTGTACAAAAGAGTGGAACCAGATTGGAGAGTAAAATGTCGAACATCGAAAAGCTATTAATTGCAAATCGGTAATACTGACTAACTTATAAATAGTTATCACTAATACTCACAGTTATTAACTGCTCATTACAGCGTACCAAAATTATCGAGTTGTGCAGAAGCGTCAGGTAACAGCAGGAGGAATGGTATATACCGTATTCAAATACAAAATCTAGACATCGACGACTTGAAGGTGTTTTGTGTGGAAGACGTGGATTTCGGTGGATGGTTAGTTATACAGCGGCGTCAGAGTGATTCCGTAGATTTTAATAGAAATTGGACGGACTATAAGGAGGGATTCGGCGACCTAACGGGTAACTATTGGATCGGTTTGGAGAAACTACATGCGCTCACCAGCGACTGCGAACAAGAGTTATATATTCAAATGAGAAGAAGTAATGGCAAGGAATACTATGCAAAATATACGAAATTTGTTCTTGCTGGGGAGTCAGGGAGTTACGCTTTGAAGAAATTGGGATATTATAGCGGCAATGCTGGCGATTCCTTCGTCGAACATGTGAGAATGAAATTTTCAACTTATGATCGTGATAATGATATGCATACAGGGAATTGTGCAAAATATTATGAAGGCGGTTGGTGGTTTTCTGATTGCTATCACTGGTAAGGAAAAACACAATTTGCTATAAATGGTGATAAATATTTACATATATATTTTTTTAGTAACCTAAATGGACGCTATGGCGACGATAATACCGGTGTGAATTGGAATCAAATAGGTAATTCATTAACGTTTGCGCAAATGATGATACGACCAACCCGAAATTGCTTGAGACAATTGTTATTGCGCAATTTAAATGCAGGTGTCTAAAAATATTTTGGATTTGAACCGGTTGAATACTGTTGTTGTACTATTTTACTCTTTTTTATTAAATTGTGGATATAAATTTGCAAATATACTCAGATCTGTATCTATAATTTGGAATTTGTACTTGCTTGTCTTGTGTCTCCAAAAATGTGAAATTGAACATATAGTTTCTAGATTCTGGAATAGATAAATATTTATATTAATAACCGTGTGCCTTATCTTAACAAAAATAATAAAAACAAAGTTGCTAAGAGATTATTATAGTTTTGTTCACATAACGGTTGGTTGTAAGTCCTAAAACTAAACGAAGTGATCAGGGCGAAGAGTAAAGTTCAAATCCGAATGTCTGTCTGTCCGTCCGTCCGTCTGTGCAGGCTGTAACTTGAGTAAAAATTAAGATATCTTGATGAAACTTGGCATACTTATTTATTGGCACCAAGGAAGGTTGCTTTCGAAAATGTGCAAAATCGGACCACTGCCACGCCCACAAAATTGCGAAAACCGAAAACACATAAGGGGCCATAACTAAGCCATAAATAAAGTTATGGAAATAAAATTTGGTATGAAGGATCGCACTATGAAGGGGCATATTTGGATGTAATTTTTTGGGGAAGTGGGCGTGGACCCGCCCCCAAATATGTTTTTTTTACATATCTCGCAAACCAGTAAAGATATAAAAACCAAACATTTAGCTTTCAGTTTTTTTAGCCACTTCTGAATACAGTCAAAAAATGAAAGAAATCGGATAATAACCACGCAGGTTGAAAATTACTAAAAGTACTCAATAACGATAAACATCATAAGCACTATGTTTGACAGAAGAAATGGTAGGAAGAAGCTCTCATTAAAACAAAAAGGAAAATGGGCGTAGCGTCGCCCACTTATGAGCCAAAACCCCTATCTCAGAAACTACTTCGCCGAATTTAATGAAATTCGGTATGCAATTATTCTCAACATCCTGTTACTACCGATTGAAAATGGCCAAAATCGGTTCACAACTGCGCCTACTTCCCACATAGTACAGTTTTGAATTCCATCTGATTCCTTCACTTTATAAGATATACATAAGGAACCAATGAAGATAAGGAAATAAAAGTTTACACAAAAACTGTATATGATCCGTGGCGTCACTTATGGAAAAATTTTCGAAATCGGACTATAACTTTGCAAGACCCCGGATATCTACATGAAGAACTCAGTGCCTAAGGATAAATTTTAACCGAAAATATCGGTAAATCTTTCAACTATTTTATTTAATTCAGAGGAAATTTTTTTCTCCTAATTGTGTGTCTCTGTTCCAAAATTATTAAAATCGGATCAGAACTTCCCCTAGCTCTCATATACTTAATTATGTGCGAGCTTTATTCCGCATATATTGGTTAATATGTGAGATATCTTAACAAAATAAAGTGAGCATATAGTCTTGTATATAGTGCAGCTTGGTGGGGAGAATTAGTGAAATCGGTTTAGGAATTACATCAGCCCTCATATACCATATATGGTGATTTTCGTTTTTCTATTGGACTTCATGCCGAATATATGGGTCAAATTGTGTGTTACCTTAATAAAAGTACATCAATAAATTGCGAGAGTATAAAATGTTCGGTCGCACCCGAACTTAGCCTTTCCTTACTTGTTGTATTTGCATATAACAAATACCCGTCATGCCCTATTTTTTTATTGACCTTCAATTAATAAAACTATTTGTTTGACTTATTTAAAAAAAAATTAAATTAATTTTAAATTATTAATTCGATAGAACTTACAGTACAGTAGTACAGCTGGTACTTAGTTTAGGTTGATCGTAAAGTTGCAACTTGAGAGGAAGTACAGAGAAAAAGCAAAGCTCCATTTATTATTACCATATGTCGAACATAAGCCGAATGCTATATTCATATATAGGTCTATTTACATACATACACAAATTGAAATATACACATAATAAATACAACTATTTAAGTACTCTCGACATTGCCATAAACTCTCTCTACTGATAATAATTATTAATATTTATTTTAAAATTGCTTATCGCCAAATTCTAAGAATTATGATTACTTTTGGTATAAATAAGCGATTGTGCGTACCATCTTATTTATTTAACTTTAATATCCTCTTCAGTAAGCACTAGTTTCAAATCTGCGCTCAAACAGTTCGTGCAACTCTGAGCAAAATGTTTCGTAACTTTTGGAATATTTTGCTTTTTTTCATTATGATTCTTCAAATCCGATACTGTTTAAGTGATAGTAATGAACAAAGGGCTATATGCGACTGCACTTGTGATGTGGAACTAGATGCTGTTGAGGAATTCAAAAAAAATTTAGAAAATTTACAAACGAGTGAAACCAAATTCGAGAGTAAAACGTGGAACATCGAAAAGCTAATAATTGCAAATCGGTAATACTGAGTAACTTATAAATAGCAAGTACTCATAGCAAGTACTCAAATCGCAAGTACTCATAGTTATTAACTGCTCATTACAGTGTACCAAAATCATCGAGTTGTGCAGAAGCGGCATATAACAGCACGAAGAATGGCGTATACCATATTCAGTTGCAAAAACTCGATATCGACGACTTGAAGGTGTTTTGTGTAGAAGACGTGGATTTTGGTGGATGGTTAGTTATACAGAGGCGTCAAAGTGACTCCGTAGATTTTAATAGAAATTGGACGGACTATAAGGAGGGATTCGGCGACCTAACGGGTAACTATTGGATCGGTTTGGAGAAACTACATGCGCTCACCAGCGACTGCGAACAGGAGTTATATATTCAATTGAGAGGACATAATGGCACTGAATACTATGCAAAATACCGGGAATTTGTTATTGCTGGGGAGTCAGAGAGCTACGCTTTGAAGAAATTGGGAAAGTATAGCGGCGATGCTGGCGATTCCTTACGCAGCCACTTAGGAATGAAATTTTCAACTTATGATCGTGATAATGATATAGATGAAGGAAATTGTGCAGAATTTTTTAAAGGCGGGTGGTGGTTTTTCTATTGCTCTTTATGGTAAGGAAAAACACAATTTGCTGTAAATGGTGATAAATATTTACATATATATATACATATTTTTATAGCCACCTAAATGGACCCTATAGTAATGCTGTACACGGTGTGAATTGGAATACAGTAAATAATAGGAGAGAAAGGTTTAAATCGCTGGCGTTTGCGCAAATGATGATACGACCAACTCGAAAATGTATGAGACAATTGTCGTTGCGCAATTTAAATGGAAGTGCCTAAAGATTTATTGGAATTAAACCGGTTGAATACTGTTGTTGAACAATTTTACTCTTTTCTATTAAATTGTGGACTATATGATTTACAAATATATAGTCAGATGTGTGTCTATAATTTCGAATTTGTACTTGCTTGTGTCTCTAAAAATGTGTAATTGAACATATAGTTTCAAGATTATGTCATGGAAACGTATATAGAAATACGTATATTAATCATTGTATGCGTTATCTTAATAAAAATAATAAAATTGTGTTTGCTTATCAACGAAATCGACCAGTTTCTTTCACTAGCCGACCAATGATAAACATATATTACGATTTCCATTGTTCCGCTAAATTTTAAAGTGGAAATTGTATGAGGTAATAGGAGGCTACAGGAAATATTGACCTAAATTTGAAAAATTTTCGACATGGAGGCACACTATTATAAGAAAGACATCTGCCTTGCATTTCTTTAGAATATCTGAAAGATTTTAAAATTTGCTAAAAGCATATTTAACGGTAATGTCATATTAGAAACGCAGTATTTGTGCAAAGCTTTGTACCTTTATCTTCACTGGTACTTTGTGAACGAAACTGTGGTATAGCGAAAGGCGTGGTTATGAATCCATTTGGTTCATTCAAACTATAGGATTGGGTTGCTAAAGCAATGGGTCGAACCGAATTTCGTAGAAATGGTGGATATGTTTCGGAGATATGGTTTTTTTACCCATAAGTGGGCGGAGACACGCCTATTTCAAATTTTTTAAACAAATTTGAAAGCAGTCTTTCTGTGCCATCTTTAACATACAATTCAAGGTTTCTGGTGTTTTTACTTAGTAAATTGAAGCATTTTTTAGTAGTTTTCTACATAACCTTTGTATGGGAGGTAGGCGTGGTTGTAATCCGATTTTCTTTATTTTTTTGACTGTAAAAGGAAATGGCTAAAGGAAATGACTGTAGTTTGGTTTGGTTGATATAGCTTTAGTAGTTTACGGGATATGTAGAAAAAAATTAGTAGTTCCACTTTCCTAAAAAAGAATTATATCCAAATATGTTTCGCCTATTCGATTCTTTGTACCAAATTTTTTTTCGTATCTTTCTTTATGACTTAGTTGTAGCTCTTTTTAGGTTTTCGGTTCTCGTTATTTTGTGAGCGTAGCAGTAGTCCGTGGCAGTGGTCCATCTAGGAAAGCAACCATTCTTTTCTTAATTTTAGTTAAGAGCTTTATCAAGAAAATAATATGTTATGCTTTAGCTTATCACTTATAACAGCAAATGATTTTCTTATGTTCAGGGGCATTTAAGTTGCATTTTTGCTCATATATGAATAAGTAAAAGTATATGCATATGTACATATTTAAATCAGTTTTAAAACAGAAAAAATAACTAAAATCTTCTGATTGTCGAGCTCTCTGTTTATATTTCTGATGCAGTTGTAACAAGTATTATTTGTTGATGTCATAAATATATATATATATAGGTATAGCTATGTCTATATACTAGAATATTGAAATATACACTCAATAAATTAATCAATATAATTAATAAAAATGTAATATAAGTATAATATAACCAAACGTACATTCGACATTGCTGTTGACTGTCTCTACTGATAATAATTACCATTATTCCATTTAAAATTGCTTATCGCAACATTCAAGGATTTATGATTGTTTTGAATAGTTCGAAACGAATGTTCGCAACATTTTACACATTTTGCATCTCTTCAGAATGCATCAATTTAAAATCTGCGGTCAAACAGTTCGTGCAACTCACAGCATAATGTTTCGCAACTTTTGGAATATTTTGCTATTTTTTATATTGATTTTTCAAATCCGTTACTGTTTAAGTGGTAATACTGAACAAAATGCAACGGACGCTTGCACTTGTGATGTGGAAATAGATGTTGTGCGGAAATTCATGGACGACTTAGAAGTTGTACAAAAGAGTGGAACCAAATTGGAGAGTAAAATGTCGAACATCGAAAAGCTATTAATTGCAAATCGGTAATACTGACTAACTTATAAATAGTTATCGCAAGTACTCACAGTTATTAACTGCTCATTACAGCGTACCAAAATTATCGAGTTGCGCAGAAGCGGCAGGTAACAGCAAGAAGAATGGTATATACCGTATTCAAATACAAAATCTCGATGACTTGAAGGTGTTTTGTGTAGAAGACATGGATTTCGGTGGATGGTTAGTTATACAGCGGCGTCAAAGCGACTCCGTAGATTTTTATAGAAATTGGATGGATTATAAGGAGGGATTTGGCGATCTAACGGGCAACTATTGGATCGGTTTGGAGAAAATACATGCGTTCATAAGTGACTGCGAACAGGAGTTATATGTTCAAATGAGGAGACGTAATGGCATGGAATACTATGCAAAATATACGGAATTTGTTATTGCTGACGAGTCGGAGGATTACGCTTTGAAGAAATTGGGATATTATAGCGGCAATGCTGGCGACTCCTTCAGTATAAATTTGGAAACGAAATTTTCAACTTATGATCGTGATAATGATTTCGATAAAGGAAATTGTGCAAAACTGTATAAAGGCGCTTGGTGGTTTGCAAGTTGCTATAATTGGTATGGAAAAAACACAATTTGCTGTAAATGATGATATAAATATTCACATATGTATATATGTATCTTTTTAGCCACCTAAATGGACGCTATGGCGATGATGAAGCCGGTATTAACTGGGTTTCAATAGAAAAAGATGAATCATTAGCATTTGCCCAAATGATGATACGACCAACCCGAAATTGCTTGAGACAATTGTTATTGCGCAATTTAAATGCAGGTGCCTAAAAATTCATTGGATTTGAACCGCTTGGATGCTGTTGTTGGACTATTTTACTCCTTTATATTCAATTATGAAAATTAATTTTCAATTAATTGTGGATTTACTCAGATGTGTGTCTATAATTTTGAATTTGTACTTGCTTGTGTCTCCAAAAATTTCAAATTGAACATATGTATAACATCTAGATTCTATCATGAAAACGATATTAATCACTTTAGGCGATATCTTAATAAAAATAATAAAAAATGTGTTTGCTTGTCAGCGAAATCGATCAGTTTCTTTCATTAGTCGTCAGATATTATGATTTCCATTGTTCCGCTTGATTTTACAGTGGATTAGCAGCTGAAATTGTTTACTTCATATAGTCGGTTTTGAAAGACTTTAGCGAATGCATTTTCAAAGACATCATACATCGGCGCTAGCACGAAATTTTTTATTCGTAATAAAATAGACGTTTTATTAAGGATTTCCCAATATCAGATTTTTGTTTTTAACGGGAACTGTATTTATTTCCTTGTCCTCCACTGTATATATGTGTAAAATATGTAATCGTTTAGTGTCAATTTCAAAAGTTAATAGACAAACCTAAAAACTGCACTCATAAACAGGGACGTGGACCAAATGGTTTAAGGGAGGGTTGTAGTTATCAGCTTTCGTAATGGTTAAACCGATTTTAGTTAAAGTTAGTTTTCATATAACAATATTTAAATCAGTTCAAAAAATTTTACAGTTTTCAAGTATTTTTTAAATAAATTTTTTTTAAACAATTTAGAAAAAAATAATCTATCTGAAATTATATTATTTTTTTTTTTTTTTTTTTTTATTAAAGCTTACATAATAAACAAATTATTAAATAAACTAAAGTACGCAGCGCTACCAACATAGGCTTTCGGCTGAAATTATATTATAATTGCGCTTATTCCACTTAGAAACTGCCTCGATAAGTATTCTTCTTCTTCTTATATATTTATTATTGCAAAATATTTACATAAGTTAATGCATACTTTCATACATACATATGTATGTAGAAACTTGCTCATGAGCAGCGCTAATGTTGTTAATGAGCAAGAATCTGTAATTTCAAGTACTCAATTAGTCGAAGTACGAACGTATGACGTGAGCATTTAAAAAAAAAATACATATATATAAACATGAAGCTGCTCAAGTGCGCTTGATTCCTAGTAGCAGAAAACCTGATAATTTCGAATAAACAAACAGCAAATGCGACAACGCTTTGACTTATGAGATAAGCAAGTTGCTTGGACTTGCTTAGCTTTCAGCACGACACTATACGTAACTACGACCGAGTAGTTTGACTTCGAAAATCGCGATCAGTTTTGATTTTTACGCGCTCAAGCGAAGTTTACTAAATTTCCAAGCAGCGTTAGTACAACAAATATTTTTTATTATAAAACTAAAAAATTAGTAAAAAAATAAAATTATGCGTTTATTCAACGCTTTACTACTACTCTTGGCATTGCTAGCGCCACCAAGCGCTTTGGCTGCCGATAAGAACCTAGTGTGCTTCTATGATTCAGCGAGTTATCTACGTCAAGGTAATTACATATACGCTTCTTTGAAATACCAATAGATACATCACGTATTACTCAATGGCAATCAACCTACAGGTTTCGCCAAATTACTACCCACCGATCTGGAACTCGGCCTTAACTTCTGCTCGCATCTTATCTACGGCTATGCTGGCCTTAAACCGCAAACACACGAGGTCTACAGTCTCAATGTCGATCTTGATATGTTTCATTATCACGAGATTCTATTGTTGAAGGCGAAATATCCGAAGATGAAGGTGTTCCTTAGCGTTGGCGGCGATCGTGATATGGACGAAGCGAATCCGCTCAAATATATTGGCCTGCTGGAGAGTGGCAGTGAGGGACAACAGCAGTTTATTGATAGCTCTATTGCGTTGCTGAAACGTAATGGTTTTGACGGTTTGGATTTGGCCTTCCAATTGCCACGCAATAAGCCGCGTAAGGTGCATGGTACTGTGGGTTCTTATTGGAAGAAATTTAAGAAGCTCTTCACCGGCGATTTCGTTGTGGATCCTCAGGCTGGTGTGCATAAGGAACAGTTTACGGAATTTTCAACGAATTTGCGTGCGGCCTTGCAGCGTTCGAATCTTTCGTTGGCGTTAACCGTTTTGCCGAATGTCAATGCGACCTGTGAGTATTTTCGCAAAGAAGTTGGGTTATTGAGAGCTTTCATCGGGGGTTCATATATTATATATATTGAAATAGGTTCGAGTTTTGATAGACCCTAAGACCCTAAAAATCGAAATCAAATTCTTACTGATTTTCGAAACAGTTTTGTGAGTCTATTAGTATCTCTAACGCAACTTTGCATCATATGCACTAAAATAGCATTATCTTTAGCTTAGAAAACTTAACCTGAATATAATTTTTGCTATTCAAAAAAGAATTTCGCAAAAAAGATTTCATCTCATTCCACATTTGATACAACTGTCTTGAATACTTTTGGTAATTGTTTTTTTTTCACCCTATATTATTCTCTGTAACCCGCAGGGTACTTCGATGTACCAAAAATCAAGAACAATTTCGAATTCATCAATCTACTAGCCTTCGACTTCCTCACACCGAATCGTAATCCAGACGAAGCCGATTATACCGCACCAATTTATCCGCTCGCGGAACAAAATCGTCTGCCACACTACAATATCGAGTATCAAGTTGATTATTGGTTGCAGAATCAATGTCCCGGCGAGAAACTCAATCTCGGCATTGCCACATATGGACGCGCATGGCGCATAACACCCGATTCGGGTTTAACCGGTGTACCCGTCATACCGGAAACGGATGGACCCGCACCGGCGGGCCTACAATCACAAATACCCGGACTGCTGAGCTGGCCGGAGATTTGCGCCAAAATGCCAAATGACGTGAATGCCGATTATCGTGGTGAGAATGCGCCGTTACGCAAGGTAATCGATTTGGTGCAGCGTTATGGCAATTATGCCTTCCGACCGGCCGATGAAAATGGTGAGCACGGCATGTGGGTGAGCTATGATGATCCGGACTTTGCATCGATCAAGGCGAGCTATGTGCGCACAAAGGGTCTGGGCGGTGTGGCGCTCTACGATTTGAGTTATGACGATTTCCGTGGCTTGTGTACAGGGCTGAAATTTCCCATATTGCGTGCGATTAAGCAATTCTTATAAGTTTTGTTATGATTAGTTTAGTGTTTGTATATACATGTATGTATGTATTGCTTTATTAATGATTTTAGCAGTTTTAATAAAATCTAATGTGTACTACAAATTCTGTGGCGTTTTAATTGATAAGCGCTGTGTGAAAAAAAAAAAAACAAAATCAAACGAAAATTCGCGCCGCATAATGACCTCCTTACTTGACCCTGAAAACGTGTTGTCCGTTTGAAACGATTACTCAACTCATGCGTTGTTGTTGTCATGTATGTATGTACATAGTAGCAAGTTGTTTATTTCATTTATTTATTCAAACGATGAAATTATACATTAAGTACCGCAACAAATCGCCGCATGTACTTTGCATACAAAAATTCGATATTGTTTTTTTTTTTACTACAAACAATCTTTCATTATTGTCGCCGTCTCTTAATCGCCACATTAGCCGCTGGCATACCAAACAAGTTCGAGTATAATAATTTGCATTTAGAATCACGCATTCATTTGTAAATATTATTTACACCGTGCTCAACATTTCGAACGCTTACTCACCCGCAAACAACGCAACAAAGATCGCACGAAATCCTCAAACACTCCAAATCACTCAAAGCACACCCCTAAAACTAAAATAGTCTACAACTTCCCGCTAGAAAAAAGTACCGTCCCTAAATCACATACGCCGCTGTCAGAACGCTCTATTTACTACTTCAGCCTCGCTGAAAGCTCATGCGATCAGCTGTTCGCTCTACAGTACGTCTCTCTCATCACCACCCAGCTCTACAGCCTTCACTTGCCTATGCGTGGAGCTTAAGTAGAGCTTTGTTAGCTTACTCTCCAACAGCGCCTCACGCCCAGCTGTTCATTCATTCAATCCATTTGCGCTGCTCAGTGACATTTATAGATCTACGAGTTTAGTTTCGATTTTACTTTTGTTTTGTGCAGTTCATGCGACGCGTCTACTAAAAGCGCTATAAAATATAGAAATTGTTGTTTTTTTTTACAACTTGGTAAACCAGTATTCATTGTAAGATGAAATTATTCGCCTTACTTTCACTGGCATTGAGTGTGCTGGTGGCCCAAACGGGTGCCGCTAATCTCGTCTGCTACTATGACTCGGCCAGCTATATACGCGAAGGTGAGTACACAATCGGAAGTTTATCTGATAAATATTTATTTTCCAGATAAATCTCATTTACGACATGACATTTGTTGTTGTTTGTTTATTAGTTTGTTTGCTCGCCTCATTAACGGTGTATGTACTTATATGTATGTTTGTATGGACGTGTGACCATTGAAAGTAAAAGCGCTAATTTTAGTTGATTTGAAGGTTAATTTTTTGTGTTTTTGTAAAGGTTTAAGCACAAAAAAAGCTTGGTTTAAAATAAATTTGAAATAATGAAAGTATTGGACTCGATAAAATTCTTCGCAGACGGTATGAATTAGATTGTCTCCGATTCATTTCGATTTTCCAACTCGGTTCGAATAGTTAAAATATGTAATTCTTAGCACTTCTAGCACGAAAAAAGATACTTTCGAATAGTTAAAAAATGTAGTTCTTAGCACTTCTAGCACTAAAAGAGATATTTGTTTTAGATTTACTCTCGAAATAAGTTCTTCGGGAGCAAGAATATAATAGTATCATTTAAGTTCCGATAATTATTTTTTCCAAATAAAGTTCGGAACAAACTTCAATTTTAATCCTGGAAACACAATGTGCCTTTTTGTTGTCTGTTCCGTAGAAATAAAATTCTCAGGCATCTCACTTTTCTTGAAACAAAAATAATTCAGTGTTCATTTGGATGAGAATCTCGAGCTTTGTCCCATCTGTTAGTTAGAGTTCGCGAAACATCGGTATTTCGGCAGCTCGTGCGAGGTTTATAAAAATCTATTTCTGAAAAGCGGTTTACCTATAGAGTATTTTGTATGACAATTGGACTTAAAGTACAGTTGAACTTGCCTAACTCAAATCACCATAATCGACAAAAAAACTACGAGTTAGAGAGACTTCCGAGTTGCGGGAAGTAATTTGTATGAAATTTAACATCGATTGCCAATTCAAGAATTTGAGTTATGGAGAATTTCGAGTTATGAAAGTTTAACTGTAGTTAATCCACATTATTCATTATAAATTGGTTCTGGGATCTCTTGAACTCTATCTAATATCTTTCAGAGCTTTATGAATGAAATTTGCTTCTCTTTCGTTCTTTCTAGTCAGAACATTTAAATAACAATAATAAAATTATATAATTATTTCAACTACCCTGGCATAGCGAGTCGAAGGCGCCTAGTTTTCTCAAATAATACTTGTTCTTGCTGATCTTTTCTTAAATCGAAAACTATATATATCGTTTGTAATTTTGTTAGAAAATAGATCTTTTGGGAGCGATTTATTTTCACAGAAGCTGCTTTTTCGACGATATTTATATGCTTAAAACATATTGAGATATCCAGAGTTTGGATTCACCAAGAATCTGTTAATTTTTTTTCGATCTGAAGCCTTAGCTGAACTTATTGGCAAATACACATTGATTCATGTTTTTCATTGAACAAATTATAAAGAAATATAAATATAATTAAGCAAAGGTACTTTACTTGTTTAGTTGAAATCAATTATAAATTTCCAAGGAAGTAATTAATCCAAAGCAATTGACTACACAGCTTTTTTTACTGCTGATTACGGCTTTGATTACTCAAAACTACACTCAATCAATCAAGCTATGCTATATACATATATTTATTGTTTTGCATTTACAACAATAACACTGGTCATAAAATGTACTAAATTAATGACAATACTGACTTAGTAAGTAAACAAGTTTAGATCGAAAGCAGCTTGTGAAATTATCACTTAAAGCGTCGGATGCTGTAGATCAGTCACTTAGAGAGAAAAAGTGAGTGAGAGAGAGATTGATACTCTCCCAGAGACCCAGTTAGCGCGATAGATAGATAGGGTATGTAGTGCAGAGAGTTTTGGGTCAATAGCTTATCAGTGTGGGGTCACGTTGTAAAGCAAGAGACGCGTATTAGATTAGCAAGTGTTTCAGCAACCTGTCCCAGTGAACTCGCTGCTCACATATGGATGAACTGATGTGTAGTTTTAATATAAAAATAGCATTTATAATATACCTATGTAGTATTATTTTGTTAATAGTTATTCACACCATGCTAAGTGCGCTCGCATACAATTCAATACAAAACAGTATAATATGTACACAATGGGAAATGCGGGAATCAGTATCAATTTAAATTCCACAGTGTAGACGGTCACATACAATGAAACATATGCGAGGCTTGCCTTGAGTTCGGGCAGTACCGAAAATTAGTAACGCTCAAGAATATTTTTTTTTACTGCAAGCAGTTTAGAACGTTTCATGGAATTTTTGAGATTTTTTATGTTACGTGCATATTTTCTACTTGAAATGTGCTTTTATTGACATATTTCGAATTATTTTTATTATAATAAAGTTCGACAAAATAGAATATCGATTAATCGGTACTATTGGCAACCATATTTCTTCTGTTTTAGTTCAGATTTGACCCCAAACTCGATCGAGAATTATCATATTATCATATTTAACTTTTAATGGTTCAGAAAGATCGACACGGTTCGAAAAAGCACTTGGAATCTATTACAAATTTCTTCTTCTACTTGAATAGCGTTGGCACCGATTACGCGGTTATAGCCGAGTCCACGACAGCGTGCCACGCATCTCTTCTTTTGGCAGTTTTGGCGCCAATTGGTAATACCAAGTGAAAAGAATTCCTTCTCCACCTGGTCCTTCCATCGGAGTGGAGGTCTCCCTCTTCCTGGGCTACCATCAGCGGGTAATGCATCGAACACTTTCAGAGCTGGATCACTTTCATCCATTCGAACAACATGACCCAGCCAGCGTAGTTGCTGTCTTTTTATTCGCTGGGCTATGTCTTTGTCGTCGAACAACACATACAGCTCATCATTCCATCTTCTGCGGTATTCGCCGTTGCCAATGTTTAAGGGATCATAAATCTTCCGCAATACCTTTCTCTCGAAAACTCCTAGTGCCGTTTCATCGGATGTTGACACCGTTCACGCTTCTGCACCGTAAAGTAGGACGGGAATGATGAGGGACTTGTAGAGTTTAGTTTTTGTTCGTCGAGAGAGGACTTTACTTTTCAATTGCCTACTCAGTCCAAAGTAGCACCTGTTGGCAAGAGTGATTCTGCGCTGGATTTCAAGGTTGACATTATTATCGCTTATGCGGTTGTGCGTACTGTTTGGGACACACCACATAAAAACGAATAACAGGAAGCAACAGCCTCGAATTTCTAGCCTATTAGTATCAAGTTCTCATGTTCAAATTTTTTCCTTTGCTATTGGAACCTCAAAGGGTCTATGACATCTTTTTCTTGCTGTAAAACATACCAATCCTATTTAGATTCTAAAATACTAATAGTACTCAGCTCTTTTAGAAGTAACACTGATAGATCTAACTCTTCTCTGATTATACTCACTCAGGTACCCTGATTTGTTTCAAATTTTAAATGTATGTGTCAGGTATTGCTATGATATCTCAATACCCGACAGTCAGATAGTTTAATCAAGTTTACTCATTCTGATAAACCACTTTGTGATCGGGTATAAAAAATATACTCTGTATACAATACTTTCCAACAACACTCAACACTATTTCACGACAACAAAAACTAATTTCAGTCTGGATATATTAAGTTCTTGATTTTATTAGTCTGACAAGCCGATGCGTGAGTCACAACGCGATATAAATACGAACCTGTTAATGACGCAAGCGTCAAATAGTCAGCTACATGCAGTGGCGGATAGGGGGGTACTTCAGCTGTTACGAGGTTGTTTAGGTCAGAAAAAAGTTTAATTATTCATTGCGCATGACAAACGAAGCGCAGCAAACGTGCAAATCTAGATTTAGAATGTATTTTTTATTGTTGTTGTTTTTTGTGTGTTTTTTATATTTTCAACATTCGTTTGATGAAATGATAATTTGTTCACGTTGCTCCCTCTATTGTTGTGTGTGTTCCCTTTATGGTCCGTTTCGTACGAGTACATATTTATATGTCACCACATCGTCACATTTGTGTTGTTGTTTTGTATTTTTGTCACGCATGCACGCACCATATTTTTATAAGCCAGCAATTGCACTCTGTATCAACAAGTACGCAATAAATATTAATAACAACATTTTTTAACAACAATAAAAATCAATTGCTAGGACTTGGCAAACTGCTCACACCCGACCTTGAGATCGCCTTACAATTCTGTACACATTTGATTTACGGTTATGCCGGCATCAATCCCAACACCTACCAAGTGCAGAGCCTGCACGAAGACCTCGACGTGTACAAGCATCAGTATTCCGAAGTCACCGCGTTGAAGCGTAAATTTCCCACTTTGAAAGTATTACTGAGTGTTGGTGGCGATCAAGATATTGATCCGGAACATCCGAATAAGTATCTCGAACTGTTGGAGGGTGAAAAAGTCAAGCAGACTTCATTTATCAACTCGGCCTATTCGTTGGTGCGTTCGTACGGTTTCGATGGTTTGGATTTATCCTTTCAATTTCCGAAAAACAAGCCACGTAAAGTGCACTCCGACATCGGTATGGTGTGGAAGAAATTCAAGAAACTCTTCACGGGCGATTTCATTGTCGATGAGAAAGCCGAACAGCATAAGGAAGAGTTTACGGCATTTGTGCGTGATGTGCGTAATGCTTTGCGACCCGATAATATGATGTTAACGCTAACCGTATTGCCGAATGTCAATGCGTCCTGTAAGTCAGAACTTAGTAAATTGTTACACATTTCTTGTACTCAACTACACAACACATATTATAGGGTACTTCGATGTGCCGGCACTCGTCGGCAATTTGGACTTTGTCACATTGGCCGCTTTCGATTTCCTTACACCCGCACGTAATCCACAAGAGGCCGATTATGCGGCGCCACTATACGAACTCTACGATCAAAATCGCTTGTCACACTACAATGTTAATTACCAAGTCGAATATTGGCTGTCACAACAGTGTCCGGCGAATAAGCTTAATGTCGGCATTGCTGCCTATGGACGCGCTTGGAAGTTGACCAAAGATTCCGGCATGACTGGCACACCCATCGTCAAGGACACAGACGGCCCCGCAGCGGCTGGCATGCAAAGCCAACAGCCAGGGCTACTCTCTTGGGCGGAAGTGTGCGGCAAACTACCGAATCCGGCAAATACCTACCTGAAGGGTGCCGATGCACCACTACGACGCGTCAATGATCCGACTAAACGTTACGGCCCATATGCTTACCGTCCGGCCGATGCTAATGGCGAGCATGGCATGTGGGTGAGCTATGATGATCCCGACAGTGCGGCCAATAAGGCTGCCTATGTGCACTCGAAGAACTTGGGCGGTATTGGCTTGTTCGACTTGAGTTACGATGACTTCCGCGGCCTGTGCACTGGCGATAAGTACCCGATTTTGCGTGCTGCCAAGTTTCGTTTGTAATGTTTTTTTGCTTTCTTCTTCTATATACAAATTATCTATGAATTTGCTTTTGTTGTATATTTTCACGCTCAATAAACAATGATTTTTTTTACCTACACATTATATATGTTTTGCTTATCGCAACGCGTCAATGAACAATATTCCAGTGATCTTGCTGAACCCTAAATATATGCGCGCTGATAAGTTTCTTAGAAAGCTCATTGAATTTTTTTGAGGAAAAAGTCAGCATCGTTGACAAAATATTATTTTCATTTCGTATTTGTAGCTGTTTAGACGTTCGAGATGAAGGTTTTACTTGTAACTTTAGCATTTATAGTGTGTTCTGTGCGTTGGACCACTACTGCTGCTTCCTTGTTGGAACGCAATTTAGTGTGCTTTTACGATTCAAAGGGCGTCACACGTTCAGGTTACACGGTTATATTTTATTTATTTTTCCTTCCATTGATAACTGCTTTTGTAGGTTCAGCACAATTCAGCACTGCTGACTTGGAAATCGCTTTACAGTTTTGCACACACGTCATCTACGGCTATGTAGGCATCAAACCGGAAACCTTCCAGCTTATGAGCCTCAATGAAAACCTCGATATACAGCGTCGTCACTTTGCCACCATCACAGCGCTCAAAGAGCGTTTTCCACATATCAAATTCATATTGAGTGTGGGCGGTGATCGTGATGCTGGTGGTCATGAGAAGTATATTAATCTCTTGGAGGCAGGTCGTCAAAAGCAAACCGCATTCATAGAATCAGCGCGTGATTTTCTGCGCAGCTATAACTTTGATGGCATCGATTTGGCTTTCCAACTGCCACGCAACAAACCGCGGAAGGTGCACACGGATGCCGGCGCGGTGTGGAAGAGCTTCAAGAAATTCTTCACTGGTGACTTCATAGTCGATGAAAAGGCGAATGAACATAAGGAAGAGTTAACGGACTTGATTAAGGATCTCAAGAATACACTACGCGCCGACAATTTGCTATTATCGCTGACAGTACTGCCGAATGTGAACTCGAGTTGTAAGTACATAACGAAATTGAATTTCTGGCAGAAAACAAAACGATAATTCTACAATTTAACTGACTTCGAAACTGCTGTCGTCATTCATTCTAAACTTTCTGCATTCCACACTCTAAAGACATTTCCACTCTCTTAGGGTACTTCGATGCACCGGCCATAGCCGACAGCTTGGACTTGATAAATTTAGCCGCCTTCGATTTCCTCACACCTGAACGTAATCCCGAGGAAGCTGATTTCGCCGCACCACTTTATGAACTGCACGATCAAAATCGTTTGCCACATTATAATGTCAACTTCCAAGTGGAGAATTGGTTGTTGCAACGTGTGCCCGCCGGCAAGATCAATGTTGGTATTCCAACATTTGGACGCGCTTGGAAGTTGTCTAAGGATTCCGGTACAACTGGTTTGCCAGTGGTGCCAGCCACCGAGGGTGCAGCACCTGCCGGTCCGATAACCAAAATACCAGGACTACTCAACTGGTTGGAAGTATGTCAGCGCCTACCAAATCCCTCGAATGTCAACGCCAAAGGTGCTGATGCACCGCTACGTCGTATTAGCGATCCCACTAAGCGTTATGGCACTTATGCCTTCCATACCGCCGATGAGGATGGCGCCAACGGTGTATGGGTCAGCTATGAAGATCCCGATACCGCAGCCAGCAAAGCTGCGTATGTGAAGGCCAAGAATTTGGGCGGTGTCGCGTTGTACGACATCACTTTGGACGATTTCCGTGGTCAATGCACCGGCGATAAGTTCCCCATGTTGCGCGCTATCAAATATAGGTTGCTTTAAGCTTTAAGTTGGGCCTGTTACATAAGGCGTGTAATGGAATTGTTGTTTGTAAAACGGTTGTGAAAATACATATTTTGTGGAAGCTAAACGTAATACTGTTGAAACTGTTCGAGTAATTGATTTTTCTTGTGATTATTATATTTAATAACTGTTAATATTTTCTTTGTTATTTGAGTTAAAATAAAACGTTTAATAACCAAACTTTTAATTGCTGTGTAGCTTAAGAAGGATTCTGATTAGTCCATGTAGTCAATTATTATACTAGAAAGGGGTATATTTGAATGTAATTTTTTTGGGAAAGTGGGCGGGGCCCTCTTACCATATAGTTTATTTTTTTATATATCTCGACAACCAGTAAACCGTCAGAAACACTAAATTTTACAGAATGACAGAAAGAATCTGCACTCAGATTTTGTTACAAAATGGGATCTGGCGTCACCTACTTATGGATCAAAAACCATATCTCAGAAACTACTCGACCGATTTCAATAAAATTCGGTATATACTATTTTCTTGGCACACTGATGACACATGTGGAAAATGGGTGAAATCGGTACACAACCACAACCACTTACCATATAACTCGATTTTGGTTCCAACTGATTCCTTCACTTTGTAATATACATATAACATTAGGAACTAATGAATATAGCGGAATACAACTTTTCACTAGTACTGTATTTGAGCTGTGGCATCACTTGCGGAAAAATTATCGAAATCGGACTATACCTTTTCAATGCCCTAGTTATCGAACTTGAAGAAAACAGTGCTAAGCGAAATTTTTCATCGAAAATAACTCTAAGTGCCTCAGATATTTCAATTTAACTCAGAGGGAATATTTTTCTTTTAATAGTTTGTCTCAATGTTAAAATTATGGTGGGCTTTATACCGCATAAATCGGTTAATATGTGAGATATCTTAGTAAAATTAAGTTAGCATATAGTCTTGGATATAGTGTACCTTGGTGGTGAAAATAAGTTAAATCGGTTCAGGAATTACCTCAGCCCTCATATACTATACTATAAGATGATTTTCGTTATTCTATTGCACTGTATGCCGAATATATGGGTAAAATTGTAGGTTATCTTAATAAAATTACATCACAAAAATTGCGAGAATATAAAAGTTCGGTTGCACTCGAAATTAGCTTTTCCTTACTTGGTGTTTTTTTTTTATTCTAAACTACGGATTGATTTATGACTTTTTCATATCGTATCGTATAAATCTGTACTCAATTCTCTTGGTAAATTAATTATTTTGGTATTAATCTCTAAGAACAAGCTTAACAAATTAATTTCAGTCGACAAAACAAATCGCAACGGAATACGATTGCGAAGTTAAAAAAAATGAAATCAAACAATAATGTAATTAAAGGCGCTACTTAACTTAAACGGTAGTGCTGCTTAACGCCAACACCGGCTCCACACTACATCTGTAGCTCGTAGCAGAATTCCGCTTTGTATGAGTGCTGAGTCAAGTAGCCAACTAAAGCATTAATTTCTTGTTTTCAATTACTGGCGCCCACTGTCTTGACTACGGAGAGTAGCCGGGCAAGCTACGGCAATTTGGTTAAAGCCAACAAGCCTGCAGAGCATGTGTTTGCTCATGAAAAAAATTTGACTGCAAAGCTTGAATGCCTTTATCGCCACTTAGCGATCTTTGTCAAATAGTAGCGCCGTTTTTGGGCTGCTCACTTAACGCGGCAATTGTGCACAACCGTACTTTGTTGCTAGCATTGTGGCATTTATTGACCATATCCGAGTTGTTAGTTGCTCGTGGCATATGTATAATGGTAGTAGACTTCGTAAACTCGTATATTCTTATGCGCATGTGCGACTTGGCACTACATACAAGGGGGGATTGATAAAAATTTGTTTGGAGTTTTAATTTTTGTATGTTAAAATTTCCAGAAAGGAATAATTTGAATGAAAATATGATGTTTTGGCACTATTTATATTTGCTTTGAGAAGTAAGGAGTATAAGTAAACTTTTTGGGCCCGTTAAAATTTGGTTCGTCCAGTTTCCGTTCTCCAAGAAACCACACCTTTTCTGCAAGCAGATTTTAATAAAGCATAGTGGAACGACAAATATAGGTCGGACTTAGATTAGTCAGAGTAAGGCTTTATTGAAAATCTAAAATAGAATCTCAAAGGAGAACTATCTTTCAAAGAGGATCAAAGTATTGCAAAATTCTTGAAATTCTGAATTTAACAACTTACGACGATTTTCTGATAGACTTAATAGGCAGACCTTCATGAGTACCCCTCCCGAAAACATATCTATATATACTTCTACTTGTAAACTTATTGTACGTGTGTAATTGGCGCTTAAAACCAACGTTCAAGTAATTTGGTTGCTTACAAAGACCTCAACTACAGCATCTCTTTGGACCCCTGGCGCTTACTTTTGCCTCCTTTGCGTGCTCGTTTTTTCGGTCTTATTCTTGTGGGTGCATTCGCAACGCGCTTGTTCGTATTTGTATGCCAATCGAAAGCGCGTTGACATGCCACCAGGTAACAAATGTACTCCACTCGCCGCCAGGGGGCCTTCAACTTCCCTCGCCTCGCCTTTTTCGTGTGGATTTGAAAATTGTTTTCTTCACGCTACAAGAGCAGACAACCAAATTAAGTTATTGTTTTCGTTGAGCTTTTAGTGATTTTTTTGATATTTTTGTTTTTGGGAATTTTGTGCGTCTCTAACTTTTCTTGATCAGAACGGAGTCCATAATCGAGAGACAAATTTTGGTGACTGGCGATTAGTTGTCACCGCTCCGCTGTAATAATATTTTGAATAATAAGTTAGTATATATGGGTCCGGTAAAGCTGATAGTTCCCTTCAAAAATTGCAGATCTAGTTGGATTTTCAAATCTTTCTGTTTCATCTTTTTCTCTTCTTCTTCTGAAAAAACCTTTGGGACGACTTCATTCATACATAGAAGAATACATAATTCTGTGGAATCAATTAAATGAGTCTTCCTAAGCATCTCGAAGGTTCTCAGTATTTTCATCGGAGTTTTAGAATGGCTGCCGCCTAAGTGACACTAGGTCTAGAGGAGTCTTAGAAATTATTTGCATTGACCTTCGTAGCCGAAAATAACATAAACCTTATATGAGCTCTACAGACAAGGTGTCGAAGACTGTATCTTCGCATAAGCGACTGAGCAGACCCAAGTTTCATTGTAGGCGTCCCCTAAATTATGTAGGTAGTGAATATTCTCTACCGTTTCAAGAAGCGCGCCAACAACTGGACCCATTAGATCTGAAAGCACGCAGATTTATTACAAAACTTTACCCTTAAATAGGTTTATGATAACGATCACCTGTCCTATATGTGTCCCGTAGTGACTAAAATCCTGCTAACAGATAAATCATAACAAAACTCTACCTAAATTTCGGGTATTATTTCTTATAGGCTCTATTTAATGCAATTTAGCCCCAGTTCCACACAAGACAAAAAAAAACGAAGCAGCAATGCCCATTAATGCAATCAATTCAAAATAAAATCCCATTAGCTTAACTTATCTGTTATTTTGTCTTCCGCAGAAGCAAAATTGTCCGTCGAACACGATTTTGCTTGCAAACAATGCAATTTTGGCGCGTAATCAGCCACACTTCATCGGCCAATCGACGAGATCACCCGCTCGCGGTAATGATGTCGCTAAATGTTGCATCTTATTTAAGTGCGGCGACCAAGGCAACGCACATATTTGTCATTTCATTGGCTGCTGGAGTTGGTATGGAACAATAAAGTAACAACAAAGCACACTGACATTGCAAGTGAGTCATGCGCCCAAAGATCGAGCCCAAAAGGCCCAAAAATACCAAAGGAACGCATACGACAAACCAGCAAGTTGGCATAAGGGGGAATCCTTAAGCGCGCACAGCAGCCGAGTTGACTTAGTCAAATCGTCCAAAAGATCGTCGGCTGATGGCGAGTGAAAAGCGCGCTTAATTAGATGCGCGCGATACAGCTAAGACAAGGAAGCTGGCAAGACAAGAAAACGGCGAAACAACGAAACATACACACTCAATGCCGTTCCGAATTCTGTTGTCTGGCGTCTGCGGTGAGTAAAAAAATAAGTTGCTACATACAAGCTCATGATCTCCAACAGCTCATTTTATGTCCTACGTACTACATGGAGTACACCCAAAAGAGCTGGGAACTCTCTGGACAGCCAGCCACGCGCCGCTTGCTTCGCTTAACTAACCCAATCGGTGAATTCCACAGAAAGCAATGAAACAATACCGTTTCGAACGATCGTCACCGATCCTGCTGCATTCGTTGTGCTGCTCTTTTTTTATCATTGCAACTCGTCGTGGTACTTTCATCGTCTGGCGGCGTTGGCTTATGGGCTCATCTGCTTTTTGAACTGTGTGTCTGTGGTACATCTTGTTTACAACATGTTCCATGTTCGCTATGTTGGGCACGAATGCGGTACCCGATTTAATTGAATCTTGCAACGAAACTATGGTGACGCCACCACACACACATAGACACACGTCCAAACAGACACAGGGTGCGATTGTTAATGACATACTTTGCATTCCAGAAGGCAGATAGGCCCAGCAATGCATCCACGCCAAGTCGTTGGGCAATTGTTATCTCTTTACTTATTTGCCTAAATGAGCCGGTGCTTGGGGATGCCTAAGTAGCATAACTACAGCACCAAAATTGTGGAGTTCGCTTTGTGTATCTCCAAATTCGAGTTCGAAAGTAAATATTTCGGCGAGAATTTCGGCCCAAACCCGTCTAAATCTCATGTACCACACGATTTGCATTCTCGTATCCTCTTTTTTTTCGTAGAGTCTCACTCGTGAGCTCATTTCCCTCACCTCACAATCGAGATTACAACATCGGATAAGCGCCTCCGTGGACAATTTCAATAATCATTTGCCCGTCTACAGATATTTACAAATGTAACTAAGTGGTAGATAAATAAATTGTATGTGTGGAGACGTAGAAGTTTGGTATTTGAGATATGAACGCAAATAATGTGCTGCTTATTAGGGAGAAAATAAGCGAGTCTGGCACAAATGAGCTGCTGATCGTACACGGTTTGATAAACTTACAAGCTTATGCATAATTGAACTCAGAAGGATCACGTGCTTTGTAGGTTGAATGACCTTCTGAAATACTGGACGGTACGAGAGACATATGTTTGAGCGAAAGCTTATTGGGATTTGCTTTTATTAGAAAATTACTACTAATTCCTAAAAAAAGGACTTAGCCATGATTCAAAAAAGGCTGGAAGTCTTTCAAACTAGATGGGGGAGGGATATATGCTTCAGCGAAGGCTTATTAAGTTTGGTTTTTCTCAGGAACAGATTTATGAAACCAGTGCACCTTCAAAGGGAACTGCATTGCTTTTAAGATCATCGAAAGAGTAATAGACCTTACAGTACGGCTTATCGGCCTCCTTTCCTCTGTTTGTAAACTGCGAATTAACTTAAGAGTAATTATGGAGTTGCAAAATGTGATTCGAAGTCAAAATGGATCATGGATTTAACAGAGCACTCTGAAATTATGAATAAACAGCTCACCGACGAAGAGACAAGATAACCACAGAATTAGGTAGTGAGACTACTGAAATTGAGAGTCCTCAATCCCGGGGAGAGTTGAATGAAGGCTAGATCATCGGGACGCAGAGCATTTCCAAGACATCAGTCCAGGAAGATGTATTGTCGAATTGACGAACTTATTATGAACTACAGAGTCCAGAGACGCCTCCTCAAACGTTTGTAGGAAATATCCACGTTTCTTTGTCATATAAAATGAGAAGATTTTGGGGTGATAGAACTTTTTTTTGATCAGTATCGAAGACTAATTTGGAAATTGAAGAAGATAATCCTCTTCGGTACACTAATCTCCATGTCATGATTATTGACACTAAATATTTAACAAGCGATCGAATGAAATGTATGAAACTTTTTGAATAGTTAATCATATGATGTCGTGATTTCCGTTTCTTTGGCAGTTTGATCACTTTTTCGATGGTTCTCTGAAAGCTGGAAACCATAATAACAACGATATCATACAATATTAGCCCGAACGAGTCTAATTGATGCCTTCATCATTTACTACAAAGTAGTATTGTAGTTTTGTCGATTTGATTGTTGTGTTATCGAATTCAGAAATAAAAATCTTTCGAAGAGATTCAAAAGGAAATGCCGCTTAAAGAAAAGTGCATATAAATGTTACAGTTTATAAACAAAATGGTAATCACGTAATTGTAATAAAAGATGTTTGAATTACCTCAGCTAATGGGGGAGCGCTACAATCGGTCATCACTAATGACAGACGGCACAAAGTGTCAAACCAGTGAAGGAGTTACTATGACAATGCGTCGCCTATTAACCTTAAACTTTAAGGCTTAAAGTGTGGACATATGAGATCATTCTCCTTATTTTTATGGATATAACGATATCTCAAAAATGAAAGAATACTCATTCAGCGACTCAAAAGTCACTCAGTTCAAAAATCATCTCAACTATTCGTGGATTTTTGTAGTGTGTACTCAGCTGTCCAACTTACCGACATCTCGCGATCTTCGTATCGCTTCCCCTGCTCGTGTGTTTAAATCAATTTATTAGAGTCATTTGATTTGTTTATTTGTGTCTAAACATTTTTAATGGCAACAATAATAATTAAAATGTGCCCACGCTGGGTGGCACAAATGCTAAGACCGCTATAATATGGACCGGGCACGTTGCATGCCGCCAATTGAGTGTGTACACATGTGTACTTACATACACTTGTGTGATACTTGCATTTACTTGTGGAAAAATAGGGTGGTTGCCTTGGTTTTTCCAAAATTTAATCGACAAAATTTTTCGTTATATATTTTATAGTATTTTTACGACTCTGATGAAACTATTTGATCACTTAATTAAAATCAAAATAAATTAAGAAAATAATATAAATTTATCGATAATACTTTGTTGTTAATTTTATATCATTTAGAGGAGCCGAGTGTGTTGAATGTGTTGGTAACACTCGTTAGTACACTGAAATCACTTAAAAAGAGGAATTATGATATGTAATAATAGAGATTCTTCGGCGGTCTCGGCAGTTAATATTAAATATTTGAGCGTATTTTTGACCAGATTTTAATCAAACAGATGTTCTGAAGTATTCTTTAAACAATTCTTCGAAATTACATTAAGCAAAGATTTTTATACTTAACTATATGATCAAACCTGATTCTTCTAAAATGATTGTTGTTTTAAACCAAAGTTAGTTCTTAAAATGAAAACTCTCCATTTACTTTATAAGAAGTTGTTTAAATGGAATGGTTCCCAGACTTTTTCGACTCGACTTCTTTATTGAGAGGAAGACCTTTCTCTATCTTTAGTAGGTCTTGCATCACTAGCATGACCTTCGCAGTCCGCAGTAATTCAGAGGAGGAGGACAGCCAGTGAGCATAGCATAGGATTATGAGTTCTTGGAGAGTTCTTGGCTCTTATACAAAAATCTTGTGTCTATTCTCTTTTGGAATTCTACACTAAAGATCTTTAGGACACCGCTGAAAATTCCTTCCAAGCCAAAAATAATAAAAAGCTTCCATATTTTGAGGAAATAAAAAAGCACAGTCAACGATTATTAATGGTAAGATTTTCAGGAACCTGATACCTACGCTAACTGCAGGTCTTTCCAAGAAAACTTATTGCTTTCGAGGATTTCAAATTTGAATTCGAAAATGTTCAAGTATTTCGAGGATGTAGAAGATGTCGAACTTTCTTCTAAATTCATATTCGTAAAGTCGATCCCAGCTTTATTATTGAAAGACGACACGAAACCATATTGTTTAGTAGAACTGCTTAAAGAAAAAAACATTTTGTGGTACTCTTAATCTACTTAACCGACTCACCAAGTCAACGTTTAATTTTTATTTTCTTAAAACCCACCGATCACCCTAGTAGCAATGCTCGGCCGAATAAGTTGTCAGCAAAGTCAATATGATTGCTATTGTTATTGCTGTTGTTGTTGTTGCTGTTAAATATCAACCTTTGAGTTGCAATGCCTTCATTTCACTGAGTTATGACTTCACGCAGCTATAAAACGGATTTTGTTGTTGCCAAGTACATATGTATATACATATATACATGAATTATGTTGTACTTGCTGTTGTCGTCGTTGTTGTTGTTGTTGCAATGCGCATTGCAATAAAAGTGAAATTTTATTTGTTGGTGATTTAATTAAAATGCGCGTTAGGACACAAAACAAAAAAAAAACATAAAAACTACAACAACAAATGAATGCAATGCAGTTGAGCAGCAGATTGAGACCTATGCAGTGAGGGGGGATGTGAGAGTACGCGTCCACCGTGTGGAGGATGTTTGGCAGCATTTGTTTGCTTTTGTCGCGTCGCCTATTGCCAGCAGCTTTGTTAAATATTAATCGTTGTTGTTGTATTTTACTGTAGCTGTATTCTAATTGTTGGCGTTGTTGTTGCAACAGTGAAAGTGTTAGCTTTACGAAAACTGCCACGTGCTTCGCAATTACAAACCATCCACGCTCCCTCAACGCATTGACCGCAAGTTTGGAAAATATGCTGCAGCCAACAACAACAGCCGGCGGCATAACTAAAACACGTACAACGCTTACTGTGAGGTCCAGCGTCAGCGTGAGGAACGACTATATAGTCGAACGCTTGCTTATTTTCTACTTTATTTATTTGTTGCTGCTCACTTGCATTTTTCTAAACTATAACGGTATGTAAGCATGTGTTCCGCATGAAGTGCTTATGTGTGTGTGTGTGTCGCTTTTAATTTTTCTGTTTATTATTGCTTTTTAACCGTTTTACGACTTACTAAACGTGGCGCTATGCCCCAAAATTTTATTACCAACCCAGCTCGTCATCCTCATCATCATATTCGCTGCGCGCTTAACGCCAGCCGCGTCACCACAATCTCCAATACAAAACTGTTGCCCAGCCACCGCCGCCGCCGTCAATATGGTGCTTATGAATATTCATATACGTTTATGTCCGTCTATCTGTCTGCCTGTATATCGTAGTGTTGGCTTCACAGCTTTGCTGCCTATTAAAAATGCTCAAATTAGAGTATAGTAGCTGTGCGTTTAACGACTTGTTTATTTCATCATCTCAGCCATTTTCGCTGATTTATTACATTTATAATTTTTCAATAATTTCTCGTAATTGTTTGTTTTCTTAAAGGATTGAAGAATGTCTGTGGTCATTTTCATTCATTAAAATGAACGAAATGAGCTAATTACATTATTTTCTCGCTCCAATGTGTGTGTGCTTATATTCACCATTTCATCACATAATTTTTAATTTCCTCAAGATTATATGGTTCCAAGCAAAATTTAGCATATGTACCATAAATATGTATTAACAGAAAAATTCCTGCAATAAATGAACTCATCGTTTGGTAGTTTCAAAGAGCGGTTTGCTTATACGAGGGTTGAGGGTCAAGAGAAACTCGACGAAGCACCCGTATTATGTTAACTTGAATCAAAGAGTTGCTAGTAAACTAAGAACATTTCTAGGTTAGGTATAGTCAGAGACACTATAAAATTAAAATTTTCGGTAACTTTTTTTTGTTATTCATGTTATTTTACAAAAATAATAATATGGCATTATTGTACAATGTTTAGCCTCGAAGTCACTGAAACTTGATACAAAAAATATAATTTCCACAGTTATAGCTGTTAGTGTTAACCTAATTCCAAAAAAGGTCCTTGCAGTGGCAATCATAAGTCCTTGGAGATTCATCTAAAATCAAACAAACTATCAAACTAATTACATTATTTTCTCGCTCCAATGTGTGTGTGCTTATATTCACCATTTCATCACATAATTTTCAATTTCCTCAAGATTATATGGTTCCAAGCAAAATTTAGCATATGTACCATAAATATGTATTAACATAAAAATTCCTGCAATAAATGAACTCATCGTTGGGTTCTTTCAAAGAGTGGATCATTTATACGAGGGTTGAGGGTCAAGAGAAACTCGACGAAGCACCCGTATTATGTTAACTTGAATCAAAGACTTGCTAGTAAACTAAGAACATTTCTAGGTTAGGTGTAGTCAGAGACACTATAAAATTAAAATTTTCGGTAACTTTTTTTTGTTATTCATGTTATTTTACAAAAATAATAATATGGCATTATTGTACACTGTTTAGCCTCGAAGTCACTGAAACGTGATACAAAAAATATAATTTCCACAGTTATAGCTGTTAGTGTTAACCTAATTCCAAAAAAGGTCCTTGCAGTGGCAATCATAAGTCCTTGGAGATTCATCTAAAATCAAACAGATGAGAAAAATTAGTTATATAAATAGATAATCCTTGACTTGATCGATGCTTTTCTGTTTCTTTTTTTAAAAAATTAACAAAATGGCGGCCTCAGGAATTTTTTTCTAGATTTTCGGGAAAAACAAAACAGTTAATTGGTCTTAAAAAATCGAAATTAAAAAAAAATAAACTTCGATCAGGTCCAGGATAATTATGTATTCGAAAAGCTGTAGAAATTTCATTAAAATCTACTGAGCGGCTTTCAAGTTACAGTTGTCATCAGTTCAAAAAACATTGTTTTGAGAAAAACGTATTTATAGTTTCACACCAGCGTTTTGGAGTACCCGAGCGCTCTTTCTTATTTGTCGAATAACTCGAAAAGTAATTATCGGACCAACTTCAAATTTTCAGCGAATATTTTTAAGATTTTAAAAAACAAAAAATTTACTACCCCTTAAGGAGTTACATCTAGTTAGGAGCCCTTAAAATTTAACGTTTTCAAACATTTTTCCTGAGAAATCATCTAAATTTATTATTCCAAGAATTTGTACACATATTAGGGGAACTTTGAAGAGTATTGAATAATTTTTTTATTTGTAAAAATAACAGTTTTTGAAGCTACTACAGCAGATCTCCAGGAACCCCTCCCAAAAAAGGCATTTGTGGTGGGCACTATATCTCTAAAGTGGATTAACTGAAATGAAAAGATAAAACGGATTTGTATAATCTTGTAATTATTCGATAAGCAATAATAAAATAGACTCTAAATAAAAAAATATTTTTGAAATTTCCAACTAGATGTAACCCCATAATGAGACTTTTAGTAAGCTCGTCCGAGATCTTATAAACGAAGTTTACAAAGTTTTCAAGAACCACGACCATTGTTTAATCGATACCATCAATGATCGTTGTACATACCTTTTAGAAACCATAGAAATTGCCGAGCGCTCAAACACTTTTCTTTTGAGAAGAGTTCCAATAAGTGGCTCGTTCATACGACAATAGTGTGGAGATCTCTCATTTCAACAGCCTCAAGGTTGTGATAAAAACCAAATTGAATCCTTAAATATTGTCTCCCAAAATGTCGCTCATCTTGTTTGTATGTATGTGATTGGCGTTCAACCGTTTAGCCGGTTATAGCCGAATCGATGAGAGCGCGCCACTCCTCTCTTTCCTTCGCAGTTCGGCGCCAGTTGGAGATTCCAAGTGTAACCAGGTCGCTCTCCACCTGGTCCCTCCAGCGGAGTGGAGGCCTTCCCCTTCCTCGTCTTCCTCCGGCGGGTACTGCATCGAACACTTTCAGAGCTGTAGTGTTTTCGTCCATTCGGACAACATGACCTAGCCAGCGTAGCCGCTATCTTTTTATTTGCTGAACTATGTCAATGTCTTCGTATATCTCGTACAGCTCATCATTCCATCGTCTGCGGTATTCGCCGTTGCCAATGTTCTTCTTACTCAGTCCAAAGTAACACGTGTTGGCAAGAGTGATTCTGCGCTGGATTTCGAGGCTGACATTGTTGGTGTTGTTGATACTGGTTCCCAGGTATGCGAAATTATCTACGACTTCAAAGTTATGACTGTCAACAGTGACGTGGGAGCCAAAACGCGAGTGCGCCGACTGTTTGCTTGATGACAGGAGATATTTCGTCTTGTCCTTATTCACCTCCAGACCCATTCGCTTCGCCTCCTTATCCATGTGGGAAAAAGCTCATCTTGTTTAATGTCAATATAATAAGACAATATATATATACAATGAGTTTTTTGTGACTGCAGTAAGGAATAAGCCCATTTCAATGGCCACCACTTCATTGATGTCTACTGTTCCAACATTAATTCGAGATCGATGACTAAATAGGTCTATCTAGTCGAAAAAGTGTACTCTGTGGGCAGAAACTAGAGTTGAATATGGAGGTTATCACCGCCGTGAAGACCTCAATAAATTATAGATTTCAAACAAATTGAAAGTAGCTGGAGTATGGCTGAGTCAAGTGGATCAAGCTAAAAGTAGACGATGTTAGGAAATAAATAGATAGTAGGTTAAAGACAATGTTGAAAATGAAACATTCCTTTTTAGAGTATCAGCTCCCATTATTCTCATCTAAAATATAGCCTCGAAGGACCAAACTAGCGTGAAACGCCGAATCTATAATTACATCTTAAGAGGATCATTGACAGATTTACGGAATATAATATGTATTAAGAAGAAATAAACCAAATTTAACGATTGTATTATGATCGAACACTTTGAGTTAAAAATCGCTCCTTCGAAGGGAATGTATTTGGTGTGTTGAAAAAATTAAAATCAAAATCAAAGTTAATTAAAGTTTGGAACGCCACACAATCAGCATGCAAGCGCATTAATATGTGATGTGGTGTATTTACGATGTTTCCTTATGTTTTTGTAGCAATTATTACAGATGCACCGAAGCGTGTTGACGACGACACAGCAGGCGAATTGTCGCTCAAAGTAGTATAAAAAAACAAAGAGTGAAAATAAACAAACGAACTGTTGGTCGTCGCCGCATTGCCACACGGAAATGACGCAGCTTCACTTGCTGCATGTTGCATGATGTATTTCCATGCTCACCTCGGCAGGATTATTTACGAGCCACCAATGCAAACCAACTGCAGCCATCAGCAGCAACAGCTATAACAAAATATCAACGAATGTTCGAACGGTATCGATCACGGCAACGTTCTGTGGCGATTGATTGTTGTTTGTTGCTCTTTATGACTCGGCGGCGCATAAATTCCCGCCGCTTCGACGTCATCACTTAAAAGTCAAACGGTGCGATTAACAGATACGTTAATATTATGATAGTGGAAATCTTCTGCAGCGTCGCCTTTTATGAGCTATTTATGAGTAGGTACATCGTGAGGTTAAATCCGTTGTGTTGTCTTCATCTCTTGGCTTTTAACTGTACTTCGGTCAACGTCGGGTTTCTCATGTATCTTGTTTTATTTATTTCAGTCTCGCTGTCTTTTATGTCGCTCTGCATGCTGACCTTCTGACGAAAAGTTAACAATTTGCCAATTAGTCCCCCGCAATGAGCGTCGTAGACTCAATATAATTTACATATTTACAGAACTCAATAAGGGGACCGAAATGTATTACAGACAAAGCTTTGATGACAGCTGTTGTTGAACGAATTCACCTGTTCTAGTACTTAAGATTTTAGTACTTTAAAATCAGAATGAGAGAGTTGATGGTAAATTCATATACGAAGGCCAATAAGTACTTACCCAATGGTGCATTCTCGTAAACGGTCGTGGTCGCTTATCAGTTTTTTTCGATGAATCACGACCAGGTGTCTTGAAAACAAGGATCAAAAAGCAGAAGTCGTATTGACAGACCATAGATTGAAGTTACGCTAGATAGCTGCAGCCAAAAGACCGCATGGATTATATTCATCGCATATAATATACATGAGAAACTGTCTCGAGTATCTGTACATATCAGAGACCAAGGCATAGTCGAAACAGGCCCGAAGAAAGCGGAGATAACTTTATAGCATAAAAATATGGCGGTCAACGTTTTCTAAAGGTCACAAAATTTATTCAGCAACGACTAACAGGAGGTCTGATCTCTGCTATGCTGAATTTTTGAGGTCCAACTGCTGAACTCTAGGTATTGGCAGACCAAAGATTGAGCTTACGCGAGATAGATATAGGAAAAGACCGCATGGATCATATCCTGCGTGTAATGATAGACCTGAAAAACTGTCTCGAGTGACACACCAGAGACCAAGGAACAATCGAAACAATGAAAATGTCGGGCGACCCAGCCCGTTTCCAGGAAGTCACGGACTGTATTCTACAACGACTAAATGGAGGACAAAATGATCGCAGGAGCTCTACTTTGCCGAATTATTAGAGCCATTTAATGCCTAATTGCATAAAAAAACCCCCACTACGCCATCGCCACAAAAAATTGGTCGAAGTGTACTACGAGCCGCTGTCCCATTCACCGTATTCCCCAGATTTGGGATCGTGTAATTTGTTTTCTTGTCAAACACAGACAGAAATTTGAACCGGACGAAGACTTCATCGTCGCCATAAAAAGGTTTGGGAGATGTCTTTTTGTTAGTATGTTAGTTTTTATTAGACCCCGATCTATAAACTACACTTTTGTGAAACATTTCATTAAATAAATTTAATTAATACAAATCTTATTTGACGAGACCATCTTGGGTCATGTCGGCGACTTTAGGTTCTTGACTTCTATTGCATTTTGGTTTGATATAAACAATTTTAAATCACTTACCTCATGCGATTAATTTCACTCTATTCCTTTATTAATTCCCATGCAACAATTCGCACAATTCTCCCATTACATAAGTTCTCGTATTTGTGCAATTGTCAGACGTGATTTGTGCGATACCCTTCAGCAGCGTCGAATTGCTTTGCGTGCCAATATTTCAACGAGATGTCAGCACAGTGTTTCACAGTTGGACATCAATTTCTGCTACAACATTTCAACAGCCAACAACTGTGACGGCCGGCAAGCAGAACACTCAATTCTACAAGTCTCCTAAGCGTACGCCTTAAAAGCTTGTTTCCTTACGTGTGTGTGTGGGGAGCTCGACTCGAGTGCAGCGAGATGCGTGTGGTGCGTGTGCGCACGCGTATAACTTCACAACAAATTAACAGCAAAAGGCCTTTGACTGATAATTCAATTTTAGTTACATACGTACATATACAACATGTGTTTGTATTTTCATTCGAATTTGTATTAAAGAGATATGTTTTTATTGTGCTATATTGTTATATTTCTACTATTTTAAGGAATATTTAACTTCTTTTCGTGTTCTCGTTTTTAAAGGGTGTTTCAAAAATCAGTTGGTTTTTTATTTAAATAAGCAGTTATGGAATTGAATTTGTTGGGCTAAGAACTTACTTCATAAATAATATAATTTTCCAACATCTCTATTTTTTGACAACACAACAAATAGTCCAAATCAACTGTAATTCCATACATCGGACAAAATAAGATCTTAAATATATTATAAAATAGAAATCATCCTTTTTTTGACATATGACTAACCTATTCCATCATTGTCGCAAGTCCAAGTGAGACTTAAGAGAGGCTTGTCTAATAAACTTTGATTTTCTTGCACCTACTAACCAATATTTATCTAGAAGACCAGTAGTACTCTGTGTTCGTTCGATGACTGAATTCATTTTGTATCTTCGTGTAAAATAAGTTCCAAGAAATACCCAGTTCTGATTTTCGCCAAGGAAAATGGTCAAGAAGAGCAAGACCTCAGGTCTGTAACATTCGATTTTGTGTCACTATTCATGATTGGGAGGGACCTCTCCGAGCCGTTCGATACCAAACGAGGTTTCGGACAAGGTGACTCACTATTGTGCGACTTCTTTAACCTGATGCTGGAAAAATTATAAGAGCTGCAGAGCTAAATAGAGAAGGTACAATCTTCTACAAGAGTGTACAGCTACTGGCGTACGCCGATGATATTGATATCATCGGAAGCAACAACCGCGCCGTTTGTCCGCTTTTTCCCGCATGGATAAGGAGACGAAGCGAATGGGTCTGGAGGTGAATGAGGACAAGACGAAATATCTCCTGTCATCAAGCAAACAGTCGGCGCATTCGCGTGTTGGCTCCCACGTCACTGTTGACAGTCATAACTTCGAGGTCGTAGATAATTTCGTATACCTGGGAACCAGCATCAACAACACGAACAATGTCAGCCTCGAAATCCAGCGCAGAATAACTCTTGCCAACAGGTGCTACTTTGGACTGAGTAGTCAATTGAACAGTAAAGTCCTCTCTCGACGAACCAAAATCAAGCTCTACAAGTCGCTTATCATTCCCGTCCTGCCTTACGGTGCAGAAGCTTGGACGATGTGAACATCAGATGAGACGACACTAGGAGTTTTCGAGAGGAAAATTTTGCGCAAGATTTATGGTCCTCAGAACATTGGCAACGGCGAATACCGCAGTCGATGGAACGATGAGCTGTACGAGTTATACGACGACATTGACATAGTTCAGCGAATAAATAGACAGCGGCTACGCTGGCTAGGTCATGTTGTCCGAATGGACGAAAACACTCCAGCCCTGAAAGTGTTCGATGTAGTACCCGCCGGAGGAAGCCGAGGAAGTGGAAGGCCTCCACTCCGTTGGAGGGACCAGGTGGAGAGCGACCTGGTTACACTTGGGATCTCCAACTGGCGCCGAACTGCGAAGGAGAGAGAGAGGTGGAGCCCTATCGTCGATTCGGCTATAACCGGCTAAACGGTTGCAACGCCAATCACATACATTCATACATTCCGTGAAATTTTGATTTTAAATATTCCTCGAAGTCCATCTCATTTAAACCACTTACTCCACCAAGCTATTTTGACATTTGTGGAGAAATGAGCATTACTCTTGAGAATACCTTGGGGAAGTTTCTCTAAATACTACAATGTTTATAGTGGATGAATATTATTCCATGATTTTAAAACTGTGTTGTCTTTCTAACATAATAGGGATCTCAATTGGTAACTATAGAAATGGGACACCAATTGCTTTACACTGAAAAATCATATTTTTTAAGACGATCTATATAAATGTAATAAAACAGTTTTTTTGAAATCTTTGACTTTTCGAAGGAAGTTCAAGTTGTTTATATGAGAGCAGTAACATTAAAGATTGTAAATTTCTTTCGTCCTTGACCTTCTACGGAAAGAAAAACCATCAATTTAATACGAGTATTAAACAGAAGCTTGGAGTAACATTGATTTTATCTAACTCGTTAATCTGTAGCTCAGTCAACTAGTTCGCCGTATTTACTTTGCCTAGTACGGAAACTGAAAATTCTATTCCAGGGAATGTGTTTTTTGAGTTGATCGGGGTCATAAATAAAATTCGCTCGAATGACTAAAGATCTTTATAGTCGAGACCGATTGAGAATAATCAAGATATGTATTTTATCATATGGCTTAAATTTGTTGGGGCTAGAGGAAGGGGCAGAACCGTTATTTTATTTTCGCAAAACACAAAAATTTGTTCAAGTAAAATATCTCTTCTTCGAACCAAAACTTATAGAATAACATTAACCAACGAAACGACAATCCTCATATTTGATATTGGGATTTTTGGCCGAGAAATATTTCGTTCACCCTTTATTCACATACATTGTATTTAAAATATGAACGAATATTGTTTAGCTGCATTGCAGCATCGCAGCGGCAGGCATTCACACGCGTGCACATCAATAACAATTTGGCATTTTATCAATTACAACAAGTACAATAGCAACAATAACAACAACTAAGAGAAAACATATGAAAATACAAAATTCCGATTTGCACAGCAACACTTTGTGCCATATGAATACAAATTACAACAGCGTGCGGCAGGCAACACAAACACAAACAACAACAACAACAACAAATAAAGAAAATAATAAAGAACAAGAGCAGCGTGTTTTATGCCATTTACAGATGAAGTATCTGCGCTAGGCACGCAATTGCCGATGACATGAAAGCAGATGAGCAACAATACCGGGCAGCGATCGAAGCGGGTGTCAAACGAAATCGCTATCTATATATACAAACATATATATCTATTATATAAATATACACACATGTGTGTTTATTCCTACAACATGCATGCAACAACGATTGTGGCAACATTATGTCAAATGACGCTCCGTTTTTTATAACAACAATAACAACAACAACAAACACAAAACAAATCAGCAAATCACGCTGTAATCTCAGCTGTTCTCAGGCGTTGAGTTAATCTTTTTCTTACGGCAGTAGAAAAAAAAATTCTGCAGAATTCCCAATGCGTTGCCGAAAAAGGACGGGAACACGCATACATTTGTTGTTTGTATTTGTTGCAAAGTATTAGTGGCAAATTGCCAAATCATGATGACGTATCACCTATTTGAATTCCTTTTTACATGTTTCAGTTTTTTTTCAGTTTCTACTTCTTTAAAGCGCCCCTCCGTGAGTATGCGCTAGATGATGTAGTGTTTTTTGAAAAAGGGTTGCGATTTGGTTTTTGAATTTATTTATTGTACATATTTATGTACGCATAGGTGTATTAAAAGTATGTTGATGGTTCATGACAATCTGATTGATTCCTTTGCTGTGCACATTTGGTCGTATGTGTCAAGTTACAAGCAATCGGCGAATGCCTGTGATTCGTTAAAGAAAAGTGCTGAGAACTTGATTAGCTAATTTTTTGTGAGTTGAGTTCAGGAGCGTTGCAGTGGAAGGGCCGAAATTTTGTACTTCTATACTAAGGTATGGAATCTAGGTATATTTTGACCCAAATCCTGGGACATACTAAGAGTTAGATTTAGATATTTACCGATTATACTTTTTTCCGCAATTTATCAATAATAAAATATATCAGCGAAGTGACCGTTTTTGAAAAATGTTCTCGAGGTTGGTCGAACTGAGATCGAATTTAGATCCTAAGTGATAGTATGGAGTTTGCTACAAATTTGCAAATAATTTAATGAATCAGGTTTAAAATTAAGTAGAAACGAATTGTTCAATATTTTTTTGTCAAAAAGTAAAGATTTTTTTTGGTAGAAAGACTCGGTAGAATTCCTATCCATGTTCTCAAAATCGTTTGCACCAAACCAGCACGAAGTATTAAGAGTAAAAATTTAATTTCAACGAAATAATGTCTTAAAGGAACAAAAAACACATATATTAAGGTAACCGTCTATTTAGAAAATTTAAACTATTTTCTACTGCAAATTCTTTAACCTGCTATACGAAATCGAAGTTATTAATCTATTTTTTTCACAAGTGACTAGTGAATAATAATATATTTCTCTAACTTTATACATTTCCCAATTTCCCAAAAGGGACCGATATTAGTTTGCAGGAAAAAAATTTGGAAGTAATTAAAAGTTTAAAAATAATTTTGGGATTTAGTGGAAACAGTTATCGTTGAAGAAAAATTTCATTGCAATGTATACAAAAGATTCTGTCAGAGTTTGAGTGGTTAACACCTGGTGCTATCTTCGGGACTAGATGTATAATCAAACGGAGGGTCTGTTATAAAGAACATAATATTGGTTGGCAAAAATCTCCCTCCGCTTTTATGTCTTTTGAATTTCGCGGCTATATATAAATCGCTACAAAGCTCGTATCTGGAAATACTATACATATTTGAAAGGTCTTGACATAACCAACAAAACGACGCAATGCATGATTAGTTTCGATATTGCGTTTAACAGTTATAGATTCGTAAACATGGAGTTCACTAACGCCGAAATTCACGCTATTTTAAAGTTTTCCTTTGTTAAAGGCAAATCCGCAAGAGAAACATTTCGTGAAATTAATGGTGTTTTGGGGGATGCTACTCTATCACTTCGAACTGCGGAGGAATGGTTTGGACATTCGAACTGCGGAGGAATAGTTTGGACGATACAGAGCGGATGAAAACGACACCTTGGATAAGCCAGCCGGCGGAAGACCTGTGACGACGAATACCGATCAAATCATGGAAAATATCGAGTTAGACCGGCATGTGTCATCTCGTGACATCACCCAGGAGATGGGAGTTAGTCACCAAACATTTTTAAACCATCTGCAGAAGACTCGATACACAAAAAAACTTGATGATGCGCATAATTTGACGCAAAAAAACCTTCTGGACCGAATCGACGCCTGTGATATGCTGCTGAAACGGAACGAACTCGATCCATTTTTGAAGCGGATGGTGATTGGCGACGAAAAATGGATCACATACGGCAATGTCAAGCGAAAACGGTCATGTTCGAAGGCCGGTACATCGTCCCAAGCAGTGGCCAAACCGGGATTGACGGCCAGGAAGGTTTTGCTGTGTGTTTGGTTGGATTGGAAGAGAAACATCCACTATGAGCTGCTCGCATATGGCCAGACGCTTAATTCTACCATCTACTGCGAACAACTGGACCGCTTGAAGCTGACGATCGACGTCCATAATTGGCCAATAGGAAGGGTGTCGTGTTCTACCAGGGCAACGCCAGACCACACACTTCGTTGATAACTCGTCGGAAGCTACGGGAGCTCGGATGGGAGGTTTTATCGCATCCACCATATAGTCCGGACATAGCGCCAAGTGATTACCACCTCTTCCTGTGCATGGCGAACGCCCTTGGTGGTATAAAGTTGAACTCAAAAGAGGCTTGTGAAAAGTGGCTGTCCGAGTTCTTCGCAAATAAGGAGGGGGGCTTCTACGTGGGGGTATTATGAAGTTGCCGTCTAGATGGAAACAGATTATCGACCGAAACGGCACATATTTGAATTAAATCCGATCACCCGAGATATTTGCCAACCTAATATTTAGAAAACTTCGAGAGACTTGCATCGACTGAAAAAAAACTGTTCTGTTTAAACCTTATTAATCGTGCATATGGAATGCAAACGTAAAATATGGTTCGCAGATTGTCTAAAATCCACTATATATATGTACATATATACATACATCTTTTCTGATTAACATTGTTTCTAACCTGGAAATCCGTTTCTTTTCCCAGGGAATTCAAAATATCAATATTTCTAAACATTTTACGGCCTCGTAAATGAAAAAATATGTTTATGTACCCTAAATGAACGTCCCCTGAACCGTTCCTGTACGACAACAACGTCCGCTGCCACCACTCAACTCAATAAAAATGTCATCGATCAGCGGAGCGCCGCACAAGTCGTGCATATTATACACGCAACCAATTCGCCAAATGTAGTATTTTATTTAATTCAATTTCTACTCCTGCTCCTTTTCTAATATGTATATCCTTTTATTGAACAATGCAACATAGGACAAATTAAAATGCAAAAATCTACTCTCTTTCAATAGGAACAACAATATGTACGTGGCAACACTGCGCAACGCACGAATGTTGAAAAAATTAAGATGGATCACTGGGAGCATGACTACGGCAAAAAACGCACGTAAAATAAGGGGTTGGCGATTACCAAAAAGGACGCTGCTTGCTAAAAAAGTGAAGGAAAAGAAAATGGAATAACGGCAGCAACTATTGTAAGTAAATAATATTATATGATTGGCTTGTATTGTGCGCAAATTGAATAAGAAATAATGTAAACTCTGTGAATGAGCCGCAAAAAAATGAAAGAAAATAGCATTTGAGGGACCGCAAGGATGCTAGCTGTGGCATACAGAGAGGCCGTGCCGCCAAAACCGTTGGCAATCTCAGTTAGCCGGAGTCAGCACATAGCGCCATCAAGCCTTACGCCTGTCAGCGGCGGCATGATGAGGCAATTTGACTACCGACCAACCGACCGACCGACCGACCGACCCAAAGACAGACGGTCTAACTTAACGGCTGTCACTCAGCCACTGCAGCCGCCGAGCCAACAGCAGCTCATCCATTCACGCGCTGACTAACTCACTTAAGTACATAAGTACCCGCTGTCGAAGCGGCGGCTGTTGGGCTTTCAACATCGCACCACTAATAAAATGTATCTGTCAGTCAGTCAGGCACCTCGCGCGTCTACTGGCTTGGTTTGGTTATGGGTCTTTGTGTTTTTGCCGCGTAAAATGCGTTTGATATCAATGAGCATTATATTGATAAAAAATATATATTTTTGACGGATTGATATTACATCTATATACATACATACCTTCAAACATATCTTCATGCGTCATCTCGTTTTTTCTTCTAAAGAAGTCAAAGAAATCACTCTCAAATGCCTGCCTCACTTATTGTATAGATTCATTTATATGTATGTATGTTTGTATGTATGTTCCTCATGTATATTGTTGTTTAATACTTAAATCACTGTTACTCGCATATTAATGATGTACATATGTCTAATAGCTCGCTGCTTAGATTGTAATTTTCGCCAAGTCACGGCGCCGTCATAAACTCTCTACTTCTGCTTGGTCTCAGTTAAAGTGAGGGCAAATAATCGAGTTATATATTTATGACATACATGCATACATATGTATTTCTGTATATTATTCATAATATTTTTAGAGCGTTTTATTTGAAAAAACCTTTTTTAAATACTCGCTTGTGCAGAACTGCGTGAATTTGGTGTATTAATCCCGACTAGTTAACTGACGCATCCATTGGAAATAATTTAAATTAATTGATTTATAAAATGAATGTAAAAAGTCACATACACACATTGTTTGTATTTTATATAGAAAGAGATGTATGTTGAGAAAATATATAAGGGAACCTCCACACAATATTTCGAACGGATTTTTGTTCCATGTTACAAGTTGAAAGTTACAACAAAGTTATTTCAGAGCATATTTGTATTAATTCGAGGTCTGGTATATCACGAGACAGTTTGATGCATTTTAATCCGACTTCTTCTTCATTTTAGTTGTTCCAACAGTTTAAATCATTCACCAAAAATTTTTGAGAATATTACCAATTTTACAGATCGTTACTAGATATTAACCGGCGTTAGTTTCGTTTACTTAAAACGGTGAGATTTTTTCTATTTCCGCTTTCTAAGGATCATAAGAGTTCTTGAAATAAGTTGGTAAAATCGAAGAATTTGCAAATGTCTACAGTGATCTGAACCGATAGCAATTTCAGATAATAAATCTGGTAGTATCGTAGAATTTTCGCCTGGTAATTGAAAGATTTGTATATAGTTGTTGATTTCTTTAAGCTCCGTGACCATATGTTTCTTTCAGATTTTATACTAAACTGGAAAATGCAATTTGAAAAGTATATGGGTATATGGACTCCTCAGGCATATTTCTTTACTGTAGCTGGTCCAATCAATTCGAGCATCCGATCATATAACACCATTTAAAGATTCAATAAGTATGAATACAGTATTCACACAGGAGCTAATTGATCAATTAACCGGCCACTGCTCGATTAAAACGTTGATTAAGATCGAATTACCATACAAAATAAAAGTCCACATCAATTTTTAATTGAATTTTAATCGACTTGAAAATGAAATGCAACTCTGTGACAAAGGCAGTATTTGTAATTTCATATACGTTCTTTGACTGTGATTGGCTGTATTTTTTGATAATAAAAAGCTACGATAGATGTCGCTGCTAAAAATAGTAATCAGCTGATGAAACTTACCAACTTCTTATGAAAAGCAAAAAACAAAAATGTATAACAGCTGAGCTGTTATCGAGTAACCGGCAGTATAAAAGTCAAAAAAGGTTTCTCATAGAAAATTTTAATTGATCAATTAATTTGGCTGTGTAAAAACGCTTTTGGACCACATAATTAATTAGATTGGTATTAAAGGAATTGTTGTCTTGTTTCTTTCAAAATATAGTTTTTCTTTGTGAAGTTCAAACATTTACCGTTCTCTGCTTGTCTTGACTTCATTTCGGTGCTCTTCTTTTCCGATCTTATTGGCTCATTTACCGCCGTTTCTTCAACTAGATGATCAGCCATCTCCTTACCTTTGTGTCCAGGGATCCATCACCATATCGGCCTTATTCCTCGTAATTACCCTGTTAAATTCTTCTATGAATGATGTCCATTTAATTTCATATGACAAAATTGCCTGGAGTATAGCTGGACTATCACTTCTGTTTGGTAGTTTCTCTCTAACCTGCACTTGGACCAATGTCATAGGTCACACTATCGCAGCTCCAATTTCTTCTGTTGTTTTGAAGACATTCGGTATACTACTTGTATTGTGTAGAATCTTTCTTAGGTACTAATTTAAATAGGAGAATTTACAGCGACTTTTACTGCAGAATTACTTCTGGATTCTTAAGTTTTTTTCTCAAAATTCGTCCTCTTGTTAGCATCATTTCTAGAAAAGAGTGTCATCAGTAGCTCTTCCATACAATATCGATTACAGTATACGTTCTACTCTGTAAAAATTCAAAACTTTAAATAAATATTAAAACATATAGATATGTACTTGTTTATAAATCATACTTACACTAACCAGAAAATTAATTATGAAACTTGCAAAGTCTACATTTTAAATACACACATTCATCTATTTTTCAAATTCTCACAAAAATCTCAAAATACTTATATTTCGTATGAAAACTTTACCGTTGCATTGCTAATATGCCGGCACAACAAAATTACAAACAACAAGTAAGGAAGGGCTAAGTTCGGGTGTAACCGAACATTTTATACTCTCGCAATTAATTTATTTAACTTTATTTATATTATATAATACACAATTTGACCCACATATTCGTCATATATATTGTATAAAGTCCATTGAAAGTTGGAAACCATAATATTAGGTTAGAAGCACCGAGGTCCTCATGTTCGATTAATGGGGCCTTGAAAACCCATGGTCCGATTTCGGCTATTTTTAGAATGGGGCTGCCACACTATAAACGTAGTATTTGTGCAAAGTTCTGCACCGATATCTTCACTAGTGCTTACTTTAGATATTGTATTGATTCAGATCGTCTTCAAAGTTCTGGTATATAGGAAGTAGGCGTGGTTGTGAAGCGATTTGGCCAATTTTCACAATATATCAATGGGATGTAAGGAAACTATTACAAACCAAGTTTCATTGAAATCGGTCGAGTAGTTCCTGAGATATGGTTTTTGACCCACTTATTATTTCTATAGCTTTATTTATGGCTTAGTTATGGCAGGGGCTTCGCCACTCTAAACTGTTCCTGGGAGGATACAATCTGAAAAGATTCAAACAGCTAATGGCGCTCCCCAGGAACAAGCTGAGACAATTGGTGGCACTATATACCGGCCACTGCAGACTACGGTGTCATCTGCACAAAATGGGAATACACTCGTCGGACCTTTGCCGATTTTGTGACTTAGAGGCGGAGACACCAGAGCACCTACTCCTTGACTGCCCGGCGATCGCGAAGGAGAGGGGACAGTCAATTGGGGCTCATTATCCCCAAAGAGGAAGTATCGCACGCATCAGCCCTGCAACACTGTTAAGATTTCTTAATGTGACGGGGTTGGAGGGGGTGCTGTGATAACTGGAGAGGGCACAATAGACCTTAGGTCGTGGTGCAATCCTCACAATATAATCTAATCTAATCTAATCTATGGCACTTTATGTGTTTTCGGTTTCACCATTTTGTGGGCGTGGCAGTGGTCCGATTTTGCTCATTTTCGAAAGCAACCTTCCTATGGTGCCAAGAAGAGAGATATCTTAATTTTTACTCAAGTTACAGCTTGCACAGACGGACGGACGGACGGACAGACAGACATTCGGTTTTGAACTCCACTCTTCACCCTGATCACTTTGGTATATATAACCCTATATCTAACTCGTTTAGTTTGGAGTGTTACAAACAACCGTTATGTGAACAAAACTATAATACTCTCTTTAGCAACATTTGTTGCGAGAGTATAAACATATAGATATGTACTTCTTTATAAATCATACTTACACTAACCCGAAAATTAATTATGAAATTTAATACACACATTCATCTATTTTTCGAAATTCTCACAAAAATCTCAAAATACTTATATTTCGTATGAAAACTTTACCGTTGCATTGCTAATATGCCGGCACAACAAAATTACAAACAAGAAGAATTAATTCGCATATATACAAACACAGGCGATAAGACATCCAGCCGTATATACTGAGTGCAGATTGCTTTCAAAAATCTTTGTATGAAATTTATTAATAACCAATGCGTGGCATATCCTTTGCTTGGTTTCCTTTCTTCGAGCTTTATTGTTTGTGTGTTGATACTGCCTACTTCAACACGCTTGCCACAACTTTTGTTGTATTTTGCTGTACAATTAGATATAAATATGCTATAAGGATACATGTGTATGTGCACCACTGCTATATAACGGTAATTTCAAAAACTGTTGCTTTATTCCCCACACATATGCACTTTGGTGTTTCTTAGACTTCCACCGTTACCAAAGTAACGAAATTACAATTTCCTTGTTTTTAATTCATATCTTTTATTTTCACACAAACCATTGTTATCGATATGCGCACACATACATATACATATACAGATACATATGTATGTATGTACATGAAGTGTGTGTGCAATATTCATTACAATCTTTCGTAAGAAACGTGCCCAAGTTGCGGTTTTTGTAGCGTTCAAGTAGCAGATTTGTTTCTTCTTTCCCCTTACTGCGCCTACAATGGTTTCCTGCACCGTCGCTATTGCATTCGTATAGCCGTCGCTTCTTACAGTTATCCCAGCGCGGATGTAAATCTTGATGTTTTCTTCGTTCTTTGTGTTTAATATTGTTTAAATCTTTTTCGGTAGCAGATTCTTTTCTTAGAGCCTCTTTGCGAAATACTGTGCATTAATCTATATTGAGGAATTTCAGTCATGCGGGTGAAGTTAGAAAGATACTGGTTTTCATAGTAAAACAAGTAAGGAAATGCCATGTTCAGGTGAAACCGAACATTTTATACTCTCGCAATTTATTGCTATATTTTTATTAAGATAACACACAATTTGACCCATATGTATATTCGGTATAAAAGCAAAATTTCCCGCAAATGTCGAGAATTCGGCTCAAAAAGAGACATTTTCAGTTGAGAATAAGTTTGGGATGCAAATATTTTGTTGGGTTAATGTTGACACAAATGTCCAAGATCGATATAAAAAAAATTGATTTAATCGACCAGTGCTTGACCCTAGAGACATCTATTGGAAAACGGCGGCAAAGTTGTAAACTAATATCATATATGAAGTCCATCGTATTTTTGAAAATCCTATAATTAGCTATAAATTAAGATATCTGAGAGATTTACCGATATTTTCGATGTAAAATTACCATAAGGCACTGAGTTCTTCATATTCGATATCCGGGGCATTGAAAAGTTATAGTCCGGTTTCGACAATTTTTCCACAAGTGATGCCACAGATCATTTACAGTATTTACAGTTTACAGTGTAAACTTTTATTTCGCTACATTCATTGGTTCCTTATGTATATCTTATAAAGTGAAGCAATCAGATGTAATTCAAATATGAGTTATATGGGAAGTTATCGTGGTTGGGAACCGATTTCATCCACTTATCCATCTACCCGTTTTATCAGAGTGTCAAGAAAATTATATACTGAATTTCATTGAAATCTGTCGAGTAGTTCCTGAGATATGGTTTTTGACCCATAAGTGGGCGATGCCACGCCCATTTTCCATTTTGTAAAAAAATCTGAGTGCAGCTTCCTTCTGCTATTTCTTTTGTAAAATTTAGTGTTTCTGACGTTTTTCGTTAGTGAGTTAACCCACCTTCAGTAATTTTCAACCTAACCTTTGTATGGGAGGTTATTATCTGATTTCTTTCATTTTTGGAATGTATTAAGAAGTGGCTAAAAGAAACGACTGCAGAAAGTTTGGTTTCTATAGCTTGATTGGGTTTGCGAGAAATATACATAAAACCTATTTGGGGACGGGACCACGCCCACTTTCCAAAAAAAATTACGTCCAAATATGGCCCTTACTAGAACGATCCTTTGTACCAGATTATACTTTTATAACTTCATTTATGGCTTAGTTTTGACACTTTATGTGTTTTCGGTTCTTGCCATTTTGTGGGCGTGGAAGTGGTACGATTTTTCCCATATTTTCGGAAGCAACCCTCTTACGGTCCCAAGGAACATGTGTGCCAAGTTTCGTCAAGATATCTCAATTTTTACTCAAGAAATCCGTTGCACGGACGGACAGACAGACAGATTTTTTTCGTCTTTTTGACTCGTCTCCGAACAATCGAACAAAACTATAATACTCTCTTAGCAACTTTTGTTGCGATAGTATAAAAAAATGGCTAAATAGGACTATATCTTTTCAAGGCAAGTCGAATATTACACAGGTCCAATTCTTATTCTGGCATATCGCTTTTTTATTTTCGGCATTTTATTTTTCATTTTTTATATTTTAAGGCAGAGTTAGTTTTTTATGAATGTAATAAAATCCAATTGCTACCCTTGCTCAAACAAAATCCAAGGATAAAGGCTAAATCTCCGTGTGTAAATACTTTTGACTACTAAGGGTCATCGGTTCATTTGCCCATTTCTCTGTTATATGTCCATCTATTCTCATCAAGCTAACTTCGTTCGCTTAGGAATAGATCAAGGTTTTCAACAACATATGATTTTATTGCATGGCAACAACAACAACAACAACAAGAAAAAGATTTTTCTGCGAAATTTGTAAAAAAAACGTTCGATGTGCAAATAATTTTGACTACCTCTGTAGCGACACAAGCGAGTACAAATTGTAAGTTATAGACACACATCTGAGTATGGCTGACTTCCTAAACGTCCGTATGCAAAGTTTTTATGCCGAAAAAATACATACTCAATACTTTGCAACGTTGCTTCTTCTAAACTTTGTATAAATGAACTTTGTAACACTGTTGCGTTTAGGCACATCTCTAATGCGCAAAAAATATTTTGTTAGAAGAAATTTTTAATTTAATTTATTTTCAAGAATCAAATTCGTTGTAATATCAAAAATATTATATATATATATATATATATATATTAGAGCTCTTGGTATTCGACTAATCGACTAACCGAATTAACCGAATAGGGCATTATTCGAATAACAATATTCGGTTTGCACTATTCGGATAGTCGTCAGTCATCGACTATTCGATTAACCGCTCATTTTCGACTATTCGGTTAACCGTTCGTTGTCGACTATTCGAATAGTGCAAGTTCATTAATTTTCTTATTTTTATTGAAAAAAAAGTGAAACATTAAAACTAACAAAAAACTAGCTATTTTTGTAGGACTGTCATACCAAAACTGTTGTTGTTTCACATGCAAAAGTAAAATATGACTAATACAACACTGCGTGGTATGTTTCTTGAGTTCGCTATTCTATACCCCTACCCACTTGCTGCCGAATTTGTTCGGTTTTTTGCGGCATATGCCTAGTACTGCAGTAACCGGTTACTTTTTGGAACCTGTTTTTTTGGGACACACTCGTGGCAGTGTGGGCGGTAGGTGGGTGGGGCTTTGGGGCATTTTGGGGCAAAACTTCGACGAGTGGGTAGTCGGTTTTCTGTGAAGAACCGGTTTTTTTGGGTCGGTCAGTGGTCGGTTTTGCTCGTACCCTTCTGCCCGAACACTTCTCAACCGATTTATACCGCACATTGTATATATCTGGAAAATACGGACATATATCTGGAAAATCAAAGGCTTTTAGACTGCAAACAATTTTCATTTATTCGAATAGTGACAGTATAACTATTCGAATAACCGCAGTAGAACGACTATTCGAATAGTCGGAACATTGCGACTAACCGAATAGTGCTAACCGGTTAATATTCGTACAAACGGTTACAAACCGGATATTCGAATAATCGGTTTTCAGTTTAATCGAATAATTTTAAGAGCCCTAATATATATATTATATAAATGTTATTGCGTTATTTGAAATATATTATTATTACTTCATTTTCTAGAAATTATATTGTATGCTCGAACCATTATGGAATAAGTTGCCTAATAAAAATAATATAAAACTTGTTATATTATAAAAATAGTAAAAAAGGTAAAATTTTCTTACGTTTCTTCTTCGGTCGCAATTGTAGAATAGAATTGTAGAATAAATGTATCAACAATGTTAGTGATGCGCCAATTGCTTTTTTCTGCGCATTTATCGGGCAGGGTTGCTATTAGGAATACGATACTTTGTCAAAGTTTTAGCAACTGCGTTTGGGAATGTAATACATTGTTCGATTGCAAAGCAAAATACATTTAGGAAGTCAGCCTATATTTGTAAATTAATGTCCACAATTTAATAGAAAAGAGTAAAATATTTTAACAACAGTATCTAACCGGTTCAAATCCAATAAATTTTTAGGCACCTGCATTTAAATTGCGCAACATCAATTGTCTCATACAATTTCGAGTTGGTCGTATCATCATTTGCGCAAATGCTAATGATTCATCTCTTTCTATTCCAATCCAATTCACACCGGCACTATCGTCGCCATAGCGTCCATTTAGGTGGCTATAAAAATAGATATATATGTAAATATTTATCACCATTTACAGCAAATTGTATTTTCCTTACCTGAGATAGCATTCTTCAAACCACCAAGCGCCTTTAAATATCTCTGCACAGTTTTCTTCATATATATCATTATCACGATCATAAGTTGAAAATTTCATTCCTACGTGGCTACGTAAGGAGTCGCCAGCATCGCCGCTATACTTTCCCAATTTCTTCAAAGCGTAGCTCTCTGACTCCGCAGCAATTACAAATTCCCTGTATTTTGCATAGTATTCCATGCCATTACGTCTTCTCATTTGAACATATAACTCCTGTTCGCAGTCGCTTGTGAGCGCATGTAGTTTCTCCAAACCGATCCAAATCCCGTTAGGTTGCCAAATCCCTCCTTGTAGTCCATCCAATTTCTATTAAAATCTACCGAGTCACTTTGACGCCGCTGTATAACTAACCATCCACCGAAGTCAAAGTCTTCTACACAAAACACCTTCAAGTCATCGAGATTTTGTATTTGAATACTGTATATAAATACCATTCCTCCTGCTGTTACCTGCTGCTTCAAAACAACTCGATGATTTTGGTACGCTGTAATGAGCAGTTAATAACTGTGAGTACTAGTGATAACTATTTATTAGTTAGTCATTATTACCGATTTGCAATTAATAGCTTTTCGCATTTTAGCGTAGCACTTAAACAGTAACGGATTTGAAAAATCAAGACAAAAAATAGCAAAGTATTCCAAAAGTTGCGAAACATTTTGCTGTGAGTTGCACGAACTGTTTGAGCGCAGATTTTAAACCGATGTTTACTGAAGGAGATATTAAAGTTAAATAAATAAGATGGTACGCACAATCGCTTATTTATACCAAAAATAATCATAATTCTTAGAATGTTGCGATAAGCAATTTTAAAATAAATATTAATAATCATTATCAGTAGAGTTAGTTTTTGGCAATGTCGACAATAAATTAATTAATAACAAATTTGTTATTACGTGTATATTTCAATTACATTACATATGAACAAATAACAAGTAGAAATGGAATATAGCTGTATATAGACTACTTGAAACTCGTATATAGTTTTAGTCAGTCAGATGCTCGAAAATTCAAATAGTATTATTATTGCATTTAAATATTTGAAGAGAGTTGTCAAACAAATAGTTTCAATAATTGAAGTTCAGTAAAAATAGGGGGAATGAAAAAACTATCTGTTATATGTATGTATGTATGTAATGATGAATATACAAATATATAAATTTTTAATAGACCTTATCTCAATTAAATTTACAACCATTTCGGAAGCTACATATGTATATGTATATATGTATATTTGGCGGGGTTAGTTATACTGTGGCGTCAAAGTGACTCCGTCGATTGCTCTTACTGATAACGAGCATCATACATTTTTTGTTGTATTTATTTAGATTTATATACATATATTTTTATACAGTCACCCAAGAGGGCGACATGTCGATAGCGTACAGATTCGTGCGAGAAATTACCAATTTTGTACTTGCTTGCGCCACTAAAAATGCCAAGTGTATCGTTTACCTCTCATATAAACGATATTATATTCATATGTACCTTCGTAAAAGAATTATATGTGGAATATATCAAATTGAATTTCAAGTATCAAAAAAATATAATAAAATAACATACAATAATTTGATATTCCGAGTGAAAAATTGCTTTAGTGGCGCGAGCCACATGAATTTGCTGAAATATCCAATTTTCGTCTTACAAATTCTCAGCACAAGCAATGAGCTCACTATCTAGTAGATCAATGTATACTTTGACATTCACTTCAGTCGGGATTTGCCTTTAGAGCTAAACGCAGCCCATACCATTTAATATCTTTAATATCCCCCACCATGGTTTCGCTTATAGCAAGTCTCTCTTGGGTGTCATGTATCTTGCCAAAATTTATGATGACCATCCAGATCATCCAAATTTAACTTTTTTCATCACTAAAACTACGTTTCCCAACTCGTCTTCCCAAAACCCATATTTGTCGAAAAACAAATACTAGCATCTGTCACTTCTTCATTCGCGGCTGAGCTAGCTTTGATTTAAACTTAAGACCGATTACACGCTTCATAATTTGCTGAACACGATGTCTACTGATTGGTAGGGTAATTTTACCCGTATCTGCTTGTAACTCACGCTTTCGCTAGTTCCTAAGTGATGAATGCGTCTCTTGGTCCTCTTATCTAATGCTGATAACCGACCAGTATGCTTGATGAAATCGCAGTTTTGCGGATATTTCAAAAAAATTTAGACTGTATTACGATGTCGGTTCACTGACGCATTAATTCGACCAATTTTTATGACCTTATTATAAGATATAATTCTAAATTGAGTTATAAGGAAAGTAGTCGCGGTTGTGAACCGATTTCGCCCATATTCCACCCGTGTCATCATTGTGTTAACCCTGGAAGGTCATCGCTATTTTTATACTCTCGCAACCTGTTGCACAGAGTATCATAGTTTTGTTCACATAACGGTTGTTTGTGTCACCAAGAAATATAAGAGTTAGATATGGGGTTATATATACATAAATGATCAGGATGACGAGTGGATTTGAAATCCGGATGTCTGTCCGTCCGTCTGTCCGTCTGTCCGTCTGTCTGTCCGTCTGTCCGTGCAAGCGATAACTTGAGTAAAAATTGAGATATCTTAATGAAACTTGGAACACACATTCCTTGGCACCCTGAGGAGGTTGCTTTCAAAAATGGGCAAAATCGGTCCACTGCCACGCCCACAAAATGGCGAAAACCGAAAACCTATACAGTGTCATAACTAAGCCATAAATAAAGTTATGAAAATGAAATTTGGAACATAGGATCCCATTAGGAAGGGGCACATTTGGATGTACTTTTTTTGGAAAAGTGGGCGTGACCCCGCCCTCAAATAGGGTTTGTGTATATAACTCGCAAACCAATAAAGCTATATAAACCAAACTTTCTGCAGTCGTTTCTTTTAGCCATTTCCTTATACAGTCCAAAAATGAAAGAAATCGGATAATAACCACGCCCACCTCCCATACAAAGGTTAGGTTGAAAATTACTAAAAGTGGGTTAACTCACTAACGAAAAACGCCAGAAACACCAAATTTTACATAAGAAATGGCAGAAGGAAGCTGCACTGAGATTTTTTTACAAAATGGAAAAAGGGCGTGGCGTCGCCCACTTATGGGTCAAAAACCATATCTCAAGAACTACTCGACAGATTTCAATGAAATTCGGTATATAACACTTTCTTGACACCCTGATGACACGGGTGGAATATGGGCGAAATCGGTTCACAACTACGTCTACTTCCCATATAACTCAATTTTGAATTCAATCTGATTCGTTCACTTTATAATGTATTCATAAGGAATCAATGAAGCTAGCGGAATAAAACTTTACACAAATACTGTATTTGAGCTGTGACATCACTTGTGGAAAAATTGTCAAAATCGGACCATGACTTTTCAAGGCCCCTGATATCGAACATGAAGAACCTAGTGCCTAAGGTTAATTTTTCACCGAAAATATAGGTAAATCCCTCAGATATTTTAATGTAATTCATTCTCTCTGAATTTTTTTCTTATAACAGTTTCTCTCTGTACCTGAAATGGTAAAAATCGGGTCATAACTTCCCCCAGATCCCATATACCTAATTATAAGTAATATTAAATTAAGTGAGCGTATAGTCTTCGATATATTGTATCTTGGTGGTGAAAACGAGTGAAATCGGTTTAGGAATTACCTCAGTCCCCATATACTATTTATGATGATTTTCGTTATTCTATTGAACTTTATACCAAATATATGGGTCGATTTGTGTTATCTTTATAAAATTACATCAATAAATTGCGAGAGTATAAAATGTTCGGTTACACCCGAACTTAGCCCTTCCTTACTTGTTAAAAAGTAGAGGTCATCCCTCGTCGATTCGACGACGGCATTACTCAAAGTCCTTAATATATTATCCTACCTATCAAAACCTACTAAAATCAATATATTCACATTACCTGGTTTATATATCTTCTAAATAAAACAATAACAAACAGTTTTTCTTAAATCTTTTATTAAATAAACAAAATTTTCACAGCCCTGATTCATTCGGCTTTTGTACAAAATAAACACTCGCGTCGTCGAAACGACGAGGCATGACTTTCCAGGGTTAAGAAAATATTATATACCGAATTTCATTGAAATCTGTCGAGTAGTTCCTGAGATATGGTTTTTGACCCATAAGTGGGCGATGCCACGCCTATTTTCCATTTTGTAAAAAAAATCTGAGTGCAACTTCCATCTGCCATTTCCTATGTGAAATTTTGTGTTTCTGACGTTTTTCGTTAGTGAGTTAACCCACATTTACTAATTTTCAACCTAACCTTTGTAAGGAAAGTGGATTTTAATTTGGAAAATTTAATTTGGTGAAAGTGGATTTGGATTTTGGTGGTCCTTAATTTTTGGACTGCATTAAGAAGTGGCTAAAAGAAATGACTGCTTTATATAGCTTGATTGGTTTGCAAGAAATATACAAAAAAACTATTTGGGGACGGGGCCACGCCCTTACTTGGACGATCCTTTGTACCAAATTTTACTTTTATAACTTCATTTTGGGCTTAGTTTTGACACTTTATGTGTTTTCGGTTCTTGCCTTTTTGAGGATGTTCAGTGGTCCGATTTTGCCCTTTTTTTAAAGCAACCCCCTCACGGTGCCAAGGAACATGTGTGTCAAGTTTCGTCAAGTTTCAATACCCATGACTTGCTGGGAACAATTTAAGCTGCTAATTCACTTTAAAACCCAACGGAACAATGAGAACAGTGAGAACAGAAAATTATCGATTTCGCTGACAAGCAAACACATTTTTATTATTTTTATTAAGATATCGCATACAGTGCTTAATATACAATAATATATCGTTTTCATGATAGAATCTTGAAGTTATATGTTCAATTTCATATTTTCAGAGCCACAAGCGAGTACAAATTGGAAGTTATAGAGACACATCTGAGTATATTTGTAAATTAATAAAAAAGAGTAAAATAGTTTAACAACAGCATCCAAGCGGTTCAATTCCAATAAATTTTAGGCACCTGCATTTAAATTGCGCAACAACAATTGTTTCAGGCAATTTCGAGTTGGTCGTATCATCATTTGCGCAAACGCCAGCGATTCAATTCTTTCTATATGAACCCAATTCACACCGGCATTATCGTCGCCATAGCTTCCATTTAGGTGGCTATAAAAATATATACATATGTAAATATTTATCATCATTTATAGCAAACTGTGTTTTTCCTTACCATAAATAGCAATTTGCAAACCACCAAGCGCCTTTAAATATCTTTGCACAATTCCCTTTACGTGTATCATTATCACGATCATAAGTTGAAAATTTCATTCCCAAATGTCCGTAGAAGGAATCCCCAGCATCGCCGCTATAATTACCCAATTTCTTCAAAGCGTAACTCTTTGACTCCCCACCAATAACAAACTGTGTATATTTTGCATAGTATTCCTTGCCATTACGTCTTCTCATTTGAATATATAACTCCTGCTCGCAGTCGCTTGTGAGCGCATGTAGTTTCTGCAAACCGATCCAATAGTTACCCGTTAGGTCGCCGAATCCCTCCTTATAGTCCGTCCAATTTCTATAAAAGTCTACGGAGTCACTTTGACGCCTCTGTATAACTAACCATCCTCCGAAGTCAACGTCTTCTACACAAAACACTTTCAAGTCGTCGATATCGAGATTTTGTAACTGAATATGGTATACGCCATTCTTGGTGCTGTTACCTGCTGCTTCCATACAATTCGTTGGTAATTTTGGTACGCTGTAATGAGCAGTTAATAACTGTGAGTACTTGCGATAACTATTTATAAGTTAGTCAGTATTACCGATTTGCAATTAATAGCTTTTCGATATTCGACATTTTACTCTCCAATTTGGTTCCACTCTTTTGTGCAACTTCCAAGTCGTCCATGAATTTCCGCACAACATCTATTTCCACATCGCAAGTGCAAGCGTCCGTTGCATTTTGTTCAGTATTATCAGTTAAACAGTAACGGATTAGAAAAATCAAGATAAAAAATAGCAAAATATTCCAAAGGTCGCGAAACATTTTGCTCAGAGTTGCACGAACTGTTTGAGTGCAGATTTGAAACTGATGCATTCTGAAGAGATGCAAAATGTGTAAAATGTGGCGAACATTCGTTTCGAACTATTCAAAAACATCATAAATCCTAGAATGTTGCGATAAGCAATTTTAAATGGAATTATGGTACTTATTATCAGTAGAGACAGTCAACTGCAATGTCGAATGTACGTTTGGTTATATTATACTTATATTACATTTTTATTAATTATATTGATTAATTTATTGAGTGTATATTTCAATATTCTAGTATATAGACATAGCTATACCTATATATATATATATATGACATCAAGAATTTTACACTGTTAATAATGCATCGGAAATATAAACAGAGATCTCGACATTCAGAAGATTTTAGTTATTTTTTCTGTTTTAAAACTGATTTAAATATGTACATTAGGGTGGCCCTTAGTTGTATGGAGGATAAAAAAAGTTTCTGGATTCTCGATCGCACCCCCTAGAAATATGCGAATAGCCCAAAAACTAGTATATACAAAGTTTTGGGTCAATCAAACAAGGTTTAGAGGTTGCGCAAAGAGCTTGAAATCCTGAAAAAAATAAGAATTTTGCCATTTTTATGTCTCAGACTTCCATATTTCAAAGTCACACTATCCCTTACTGGTTTTCCATACTGTAATAAGATAATAAGAATAACATTAGAACCGTTATAACGGTATATCACGAGCATGCGACGCTTGAGAATGCACCACATTAAATTTACTTTCATATTTGTATTTCTGTAACTCTATCATCAATCGACCGATTTTTAAGATTGTGGTAATTTTGGAAAGGTAATAAAATGCAGATCTTATTACGGTATGGAAACCAGATAGTGTGGCTTTGAAATATGGAGACATAAAAATAGCAAAAAATTCTTAATTTTTCGAGATTTCAAGCTCCTTGCGCAACCTCTAAACCATTTTTGATTGACCCAAATCTTTGTATATACTAGTTTTTGGGCTATTCGCATATTTCTAGGGGGTGCGATCAAGAATCGGAATACTTTGGAAAATAAGGGCCACCCTAATGTACATATGCACATACTGTTGCATTAATTATTCATATATGAACAAAAACGCAACTTAAATGCCCCTGAACATAAGAAAATCGTTTGCTGTTATAAGTGATAAGCCAAGGCATAACATATTATTTTCTTGATAAAGCTCTTAACTAAAATTAAGAAAAGAAAGGTTGCTTTCCTAGATGTACCACTGCCACGGACTACTGCTACGCTCACAAAATAGCGATAACCGAAAACCTAGAAAGGGCTACAACTAAGCCATAAATAAAGATATGAAAGAAAATTTGGTACAAAGAATCGCAATAGGCCGAGACTTATTTGGATATAATTTTTATTAGGAAAGTGGACGTGACCCCGCCCCTACTAAGTTTTTTCTACATATTCCGTAAACTGCTAAAGCTATATCAACCAAACTAACTACAGTCATTTCCTTTAGCCATTTCCTTTTACAGTCTAAAAAATAAAGGAAATCGGATTACAACAACGCCTACCACCCATACAAAGGTTATGTAGAAAACTACTAAAAAATGCTTCAATTTACTAAGTAAAAACACCAGAAACCTTGAATTGTATGTTAAAGATGGCACAGAAAGACTGCTTTCAAATTTGTTTAAAAATTTAAATAGGCGTATCTCCGCCCACTTATGGGTAAAAAAAAACCATATCTCCGAAACATATCCAGCAATTTCTACGTAATTAGGTTCGACCCATTGCTTTAGCAACCCAATCTATAGTTTGAATGGACCAAATCTATTCACAACCACGCCTTTCGCTATACCACAGTTACGTTCACAAAGCACCAGTGAAGATAAAGGAACAAAACTTTGCACAAATACTGCGTTTCTAATGTGACATTGCCGTTAAATATGCTTTTAGCAAATTTTAAAATCTCTCAGATATTCTAAAGATATGCAAGGGAGATGTCTTTCTTACAATAGTGTGCCACCATGTCGAAAATTTTGCAAATTTAGGTCAATATTTCCTGTAGCCTCCCTATACCTCATACAATTTCCACTTTAAAAATTAAAACAATGGAAATCGTAACATATGTTTATCATTGGTCGGCTAGTGAAAGAAACTGGTCGATTTCGTTGATAAGCAAACACAATTTTATTATTTTTATTAAGATAACGCATACATTGATTAATGTAAATACTTATATATACGTTTCCATGACATAATCTTGAAGTTATATGTTTAATTTCACATTTTTAGAGACACAAGCAAGTACAAATTGGAAGTTATAGAGACACATCTGAGTATATTTGTAAATTAATATCCACAATTTCATAAACAAGAGTAAAATAGTTTAACAACAGCATCCAAGCGGTTCAATTCCAATAAATTTTAGGCACCTGCATTTAAATTGCGCAACATCAATTGTCTCATACAATTTCGAGTTGGTCGTATCATCATTTGGGCAAATGCTAATGATTCATCTCTTTCTATATGAATCCACTTCACACCGCCACTATCGTCGCCATAGCGCCCATTTAGGTGGCTATAAATATATATATATATATGTAAATATTTATCACAATTTACAGCAAATTGTATTTTCCTTACCTGAGATAGCATTTTTCAAACCACCAAGCGCCTTTATATATCTCTGCACAGTTTTTTTCATATATACCATTATCACGATCATAAGTTGAAAATTTCATTCCTAAGTGGCTGCGGAAGGAATCGCCAGCATCGCCGCTATAATTTCCCAATTTCTTCAAAGCGTAGCTCTCTGACTCCGCAGCAATTACAAATTCCCTGTATTTTGCATAGTATTCAGTGCCATTACGTCTTCTCATTTGAATATATAACTCCTGTTCGCAGTCGCTTGTGAGCGCATGTAGTTTCTCCAAACCGATCCAATAGTTACCCGTTAGGTCGCCGAATCCCTCCTTATAGTCCGTCCAATTTCTATAAAAATCTACTGAGTCACTTTGACGCCGCTGTATAACTAACCATCCACCGAAATCCACGTCTTCTACACAAAACACCTTAAAGTCCTCGATATCGAGATTTTGTATTTGAATACGGTATACGCCATTCTTCGTGCTGTTATATGCCGCTTCTGCGCAACTCGATAATTTTGGAACGCTGTAATGAGCAGTTAATAACTGTGAGTACTTGCGATAACTATTTTTAAGTTAGTCAGTATTACCGATTTGCAATTAATAGCTTTTCGATGTTCGACACTTTGCTCTCCAATTTGGTTCCACTCTTTTGTACAATTTCTAAGTCGTCCATGAATTTCCGCACAACATCTATTTCCACATCACAAGTGCAAGCGTCCGTTGCATTTTGTTCAGTATAATCACTTAAACAGTAACGGATTTGAAAAATCAGGATAAAAAATAGCAAAATATTCAAAAGGTCGCGTAACATTTTGCTGTGAGTTGAGTGAGTGAACTGTTTGAGCGCGGATTTGAAACTGATGCATTCTGAAGAGATGCAAAATGTGTAAAATGTTGCGAACATTCGTTTCGAACTATTCAAAAAAATCATAAATCCTAGAATGTTGCGATAAGCAATTTTAAATGGAATAATGGTAATTATTATCAGTAGAGACAGTCAACTGCAATGTCGAATATACGTTTGGTTATATTATACTTATATTACATTTTTATTAATTATATTGATTAATTTATTGAGTGTATATTTCAATATTCTAGTATATAGACATAGCTATACCTATATATATATATATATATATATATATGACATCAAAAATTATACTTGTTACAACTGGATCGGAAATATAAACAGAGAGCTCGGCAATCAGAAGATTTCGGATTTTGTAAATGTCGAATTTTAGTTATTTTTTCTCTTATAAAACTGGATTTAAATATGTACAAATGCACATACTTTTGCATTAATTATTCATATATGAGCAAAAACGCAACTTAAATGCCCCTGAACATAAGAAAATCGTTTGCTGTTATAAGTGATAAGCTAATTCATAACATATTATTTTCTTGATAAAGCTCTTAACTAAAATTAAGAAAAGAATGGTTGCTTTCCTAGATGGACCACTGCCACGGACTACTGCTACGCTCACAAAATAACGAGAACCGAAAACCTAAAAAGAGCTATAACTAAGCCATAAATAAAGATACGAAAGAAAATTTTGGTTCAAAGAATCGAATAGGCGAGACATATTTGGATATAATTTTTATTAGGAGATATTTTTTTAATTTAATTATTAATTTTATTTTAATTTACTAATTCTTTTCAACATATCCTGTAAACTACCTAAAGCTATATCAACCAAACTAACTACAGTCATTTCCTTTAGCCATTTCCCTTTACAGTCTAAAAAATAAAGGAAATCGGATTACAACAACGCCTACCTCCCATACAAAGGTTATGTAGAAAACTACTAAAAATGCTTCAATTTACTAAGTAAAAACACCAGAAACCTTAAATTGTATGTTAAAGATGGCACAGAAAGACTGCTTTCATATTAGCTTAAACAACTTTAAATAGGCGTGTCTCCGCCCACTTATGGGTAAAAAAACCATAACTCGGAAACATATCCAGCAATTTCTACGAAATTCAGTTCGACCCAATGCTTTAGCAATCCAATCTATAGTTTGAATGGACCAAATCGATTCACAACCACGCCTTTCACTATACCACAGTGTGAAGAAAAGGAACAAAACTTTGCACAAATACTGCGTTTCTAATGTGACATTGCCGTTAAATATGCTTTTAGCAAATTTAAAAATCTCTCAGATATTCTAAAGATATGCAATGGAGATGTCTTTCTTATAATAGTGTGCCACCATGTCGAAAATTTTGCAAATTTAGGTTAATATTTCCTGTAGCCTCCTAATACCTCATACAATTTCCACTTTAAAATCAAGCGGAATAATGGAAATCATAATAAATGTATACCATCTGTCGGCTAGTGCAAGAAACTGGTTGATTTCGTTGATAAGCAAACATAATTTTATTATTTTTATTAAGATAACGCATACATTGATTAATGTAAATACTTATATATACGTTTCCATGACAGAATCTTGAAACTATATGTTCAATTACACATTTTTAGAGACACAAGCAAGTACAAATTCGAAATTATAGACACACATCTGAGTATATTTGTAAATTTATATTCACACTTTAATAAAAAAGAATATTGTTGTTTAACAACAGCATCCAAGCGGTTCAATTCCAATAAATTTTTAGGCACCTGCATTTAAATTGCGCAACATCAATTTTCTCATACAATTTCGAGTTGGTCGTATCATCATTTGGACAAATGCTAATGATTCATCTCTTTCTATATCAACCCAGTTCACACCGGCACTATCGTCGCCATAGCGCCCATTTAGGTGGCTATAAATATATATATATATGTAAATATTTATCACCATTTACAGCAAATTGTATTTTCCTTACCTGAGATAGCATTTTTCAAACCACCAAGCGCCTTTATATATCTCTGCACAGTTTTCTTCATATATACCATTATCACGATCATAAGTTGAAAATTTCATTCCTACGTGGCTACGTAAGGAGTCGCCAGCATCGCCGCTATACTTTCCCAATTTCTTCAAAGCGTAGCTCTCTGACTCCGCAGCAATTACAAATTCCCTGTATTTTGCATAGTATTCAGTGCCATTACGTCTTCTCAATTGAACATATAACTCCTGTTCGCAGTCGCTTGTGAGCGCATGTAGTTTCTCCAAACCGATCCAATAGTTACCCGTTAGGTCGCCAAATCCCTCCTTGTAGTCCATCCAATTTCTATAAAAATCTACGGAATCATTTTGACGCCGCTGTATAACTAACCATCCACCGAAATCCACGTCTTCTACACAAAACACCTTCAAGTCGTCGATATCGAGATTTTGTATTTGAATATGGTATATACCATTCCTCCTGCTGTTACCTGCTGCTTCAACACAACTCGTTAATTTTGGTACGCTGTAATGAGCAGTTAAGAACTGTGAGTACTAGTGATAACTATTTATAAGTTAGTCAGTTTTACCGATTTGCAATTAATGGATTCTCGCATTTTAGCGTAACATTTTGTTCAGTATTATCACTTAAACAGTAACGGATTTGAAAAATCAATATAAAAAATAGCAAATTATTCCAAAATTTGCGAAACATTTTGCTCGAAATTGCACGAACGGTTTGAGCGCAGATTTGAAGCTAATGCTTACTGAAGGAGATATTCAAGTTAAATAAATAAGATGGCACGCACAATCGCTTATTTATACCAAAAATAATCATACTTTTTAGAATTTGGCGATAATAATTATTATCGGTAGAGAGAGTCTATTGCAATGCCCACAGTACTTCCGGTTATATTAATTGATTAATTTCATTTATTGTGTGTATATTTCAATATTCATGCATGTATATAGACATAAATATACCTATATAAATATGTATGCAGAAATATGTTCGAAATATGATAATAAAAAAACTTGGAGAGCTCATAATGGAACTGTGCTTTTCGCTCTATAATTCCTCTCAAGTTGCTAATTCACAATCAACCTAAACTGAATACTACAAAGCTGGACTACTTAATACTTTCTATAGAATTAATAATTTGCTGTAGAATGCGTAGATTTGCTCTACGTTATTAAAGCTCTCTTCGACTGACCAAACTTTAACCTGTGACATATGAACGAACAACAAGTATAAATGGAATATAGCTGTATATAGAAAGCTGCTACTTGAAACTCTTATATAGTTTTAGTCAGTCAGATGCTCACAAAATACAAATAGTATTATTATTACATTTAAATATTTTAAGAGAGTTGTCAAACAAATAGTTCCAATAATTTAAGTTCAGTAAAAATAGGGGGAATATAAAAACTATCTGTTATATGTATGTATGTATGTAATGATGAATATACAAATATATAAATTTTTAATAGACCTTATCTCAATTAAATTTGCAACCATTTCGAAAGCTACATATGTATATGTATATATGTATGTATATTTGGCGGATGGTTAGTTATGCTGTGGCGTCAAAGTGACTCCGTCGATTGCTCTTACTGATAACGAGCATCATACATTTTTTGTTGTATTTATTTAGATTTATATACATATATTTTTATACAGTCACCCAAGAGGGCGACATGTCGATAGCGTACAGATGCGTGCGAAATATTTCCAATTTTTTACTTTCTGGCGCCACTAAAAATGCCAAGTGTATCGTTTACCTCTCATATAAACGTAAAAGAATTATATGTGGAATACATCAAATTGAATTTCAAGTATCAAAAACATATAATATTTTTTGATAGTATATAGATTGATTTATGGTTTCAAAAGATGTAGTAAACGAAAACAAAATTAGAATTATATATGATTTTTTTTTAAGAAAAAATAAAAATATTACTTAAGTTACATAGAAAATAATTATATGTGCAAGATAAATATCTCTTTAAAATTCGTATAAAACATTGTTTTTGAAGGTATATGGTAAATGTAACTTTAAGTATTTGAAATTTTAAATACTTTTAGTAAATAATAGAATTACATTTTTGGACTTTTACCATACACAGTCTTAGTGGCATGTACCCTATTAAGTTTTATAAAGGAGTTAGCTAAATTTTCTCCCACTCGGATGCGATGACACTTATAAACTTCTCAATAGTATCATAGCGTGGTATGTGCATATATAATAAATTATCAGTAAGTATACCCCAAAGGTCCTCTATGGGGTTGAGATCGGAACTCGAAGGTGGCCAATCCAATAATTGGATATTCCGAAACCGAAAAATTCTCAGCACAAGTAATGGATCACTTTCTAGTAGATCAATGTATACTTTGACATTCACTTCAGTACAAAGTATATATGTGATTTGCCTTTAGAGCTAAACGCAGCCCATACCATTTAATATCTTTAATATCCCTCAACATGGTTTCGCGTAGCTTTATTGGCTTGCGAGATATATTCAAATAACCGATTTTGAGGCGGTGCCACGCCCACTTCCCTAAAAAAATTACATCCAAATATGCCCCTTCCTAGTGTGATCCTTTATTCCAAATTTTACTTTTATAATTTATTTTATTTTATAACTTTAGTTATGACACTTTATGTGTTTTTGGTTTTCGCCATTTAGTGGGCTTGGCAATGGTCCGATTTTCGCCAAATCGAAACCTTCTCAAGGTGTCAATGAATACGTGTTCCATGTTTCGTTAAGATATCTCAATTTTTACACAAGTTATCCCTTGCCCGGACAGACAGACATCCGGATTTCAACTCATCTCGTTATCCTGATCATTTTCATATATATAACCCTATATCCAACTCGTTTAGTTTTATGACAAACAACCGTTATGTGAACAAAGTTTATTAGCTTTAGCATAGCTCTTATGATGTTCGTAGTGTTCAAAACAGATATCTTTCATGTTTTGTGAGTTTCGACATCTACTACATCTACAAATTTACTTCAGGAAACTATTACAGTCTTGGTATTTTTTTGTGAAATTTAGAATTCCCGATCGTTCTCAATATTTATCAATTTAAGACTCATAATAAATAATAGTTATTCAGATTTGTAGTTAAGCCCGTAATATTGAGCTTTATAGCCAATGCATGCTTCCTACAGACTATGAAATCCCTTAACCGATTTTGCTGTAATCTTCAGGATAGCCTTAACGGGTTCTTATGAAGAATTCACCAATAACATACAAAAGACGGAGATATTACGATAGAGTTGCTACATATTTATCCACCCCGTTTAATTAAGGATGTCATCGAACGAAGTCAATCAATTTCAAATTTCATTAACTTTAACTCTTCAATTTCAAAACTTAGCAACGACAGAGCTCTTTAAGAAAATTTTGATTATAGACTATGTCAGAAGGCAACCTGTAAAGAAAACATTTAACATTCTTCACATATAAATAGTATAATTGAAAGACTCCGAAGAAATTCGAAATCGGTAAATCACTCGTCTTTGACCAAAAAATTACCTCATTGTCTCACATAAAATAAATTCCAATATTTCGATTCATTCCCAAGCATATTAATGTCAATGCCACCTGTTAAGAAACTCCCACAATTTATTGCCAACAGAAGGCATAACAACAAACCACTTTCTGAAAGCTTTATTTTTTATTTTAAGCAGCAGCTGCTGCCAATAAGATTTTCGATGCTCCTGTCTCTAGCAAATTGAAAAATTTGCATCCAAAGAAGTACCAAGTAACACGCACCTACACATGTATGTATTGTTTGAAATAAAGTACAGTTGTGTGTGCCAAAGAAAAAATGCAAAAATATCAGAACATAAATATCCAAGGAACATAATGTGTGGTCACCAGATATATTAATAAATACATTCTCATACATATATACATATATTATTAAAGTCATATGCTTCTGTGTGAAATCACATACGCATATGGCACAGCTGTTGTTGTTACTGCACAATCACTACCAATGAGCGGTAAGCGTAATTCCATACGAAAGTAGAAAGCCAAAATGTGCTGCTGTAAAAATTCTTAATTATAACGGTGAAATATTATAATTACTTGTGACAGTTGCAGCCACCACCACAGCGCCGAGTATTGAACGAAATGTGTATATATGTGTGTGTAAGCATTTTTTAACCACTCTCATAATTTCTTATATCGAACGCAATACTTGAGAAGCATACACATACATAGAGGTACGTGAGCTTAACGGAATTTATATATTTATTTGTACATAGACCTATTGGCTGCTTAGTGATTATTTTAGGAGGCAAATATTATATTCTTCACGCTAAGACCTTTATGTAGACATCAATGCTTCTTCCATCTTCCTTCTTCCACTTCAGCGATCACTGTCAAAACAGTCTGTTATTGATAAACTGTTATTCAAAAGTTTTTTTTTTGTAAGACGCTTTTTATGATTTTTAAAATTCTCTGCTGAGTTCCGAAATCACTTTTCTCTATTTTTAATATATGAAAAATGCTTCCATCCCATTTTTTCGTTTAAATTGAGCTATCTTAGTTCTCAGAGATATACTTTACAATTCCGTTAAGTATTCAGCTAGATTAACATCTTTAATGAATGTTCAAGTTGTCTTAGTATTTCAAAATTATGAGGTTTCGAACAACAATTTTGAAAAAGTAGGAAAAGAGGTTAAAATACATATTTGAACGGCATATGGTGAGCGGTATCTAAGTAGAATCCCATGAGCAACATTTAATAGAACACTTTAACGACTGTGCATTGTCGAGAACGGTGCTTAAGTCTTAATGAATTGAAATTGAGATGTCTCTTAAGGGGATATACCAGTGTGACTTCTTTTTGGCCTATTCGATAGTTTCCACTTTCAAAAATATCATGAGAAAGCGGTAATATCGTATCTTGAATAGTTTTTGAATGGCAGTCTTTTAAAGAGCGACCGCTCGCAGGCATAAGCCACCATAGTCGAAACTCTAAACGTGCTTTTGCTCAAAACAACATGTCTCAAAACTGCTGACAACATAACTCAACGAGAAATTGATCGATCGACTTCAAATTTAAACTGAATGTTCTTGAATATAGTTACTATACATTTGTTGAAAATTGTCAATTTGGTATTAAAAAACTACCATCTTCTTAACTAAAAAAAACTTTTTTTTTTCAGAACTACGCCATTTTGTTAATTTTTGATATTTTTTCAAAAATCGTAGGTCAGTGTATAGGAAATATCCTCAGCTTGAAAACCCTTTTTGAATTTTTTTGTTTCAGCAACTGATTCGGCCGGAATCATGTCAGCAGTTGGGTAACTTTTTTTTTGGTACCTCCCAAGACAGCACATAACTCCGTTATTTTTCAAAATTTTTGTAAAAAAATCTTAAAATATAGCTGAAAATATATCTTATTATGTCCAAAAAAAATCGAAACATTCGATCGAGTACTTTCTTTAAAACAAATTCACGAAAATCGCCTAATTTTTCATGGGCTACACTGGTATAGCCCCTTAAGTAATAAAATATTTGAATACGGTTAGCGATCTGCCAAGGTTTTTATTTAAACTTACCAGACTAATTCAGCGTACTAGTAGACGCCCCTTTCATTGCATATAAAAAATCATTTTCTATAGCGCTTGCTGATATATACCTCAGTCAAATAATTATATGTGCATGAACTTTTTGCAAAAAAAATTAAAGATTACAAAATTGCAAAATATTTCTGAGTATGCAGGTATGTTATTATTAATGTATACGATATAAAAAAAAAAACAAAAAATTAACAAATTTCAAAATATTTTTTAAACTATAAAACAAAATTGAAGTTTAGGCTAATGGTAAATATTTATATGTGCATTTTACTATTTTTACCAGTAAAGCCTATACATTTGAGTTTAACTGAAAGAAATGTTTATTTTAATAGTCAGTAGAATTGTCAGAGAATTAACTACTGACTGTAGAATAGATATGTAAATATTGGAAAATTCTTGCTTTAGGGCTAATTTAAGGTGACGTACTGTCTCAAACTGCTTTCCGTTTTGGAAAACAGGAGCAGAGAGGTTCCCCCAGAGATCCTCAATAGGATTTAGGTTCGAACTCAATGCTGCACATTGTAATACCGGAATTTTCCGGTCATTAAAGATGTTCTTCGTGTGGATTAAAGCGTTATCCTTTCGATATGTCCAGTTATATGCCAGCAAATTTTATTAACTCGCTGTCCAAAAGATCTACATTGATATTAGCATTCATTTGAGTGAATATAAAACATGTAGATAGCTTTCCACAGCAGCAAAATGCAGCCCATGAAATCAAGGTACCGCTTCCAAAACATCGCTTGTAGTAGGACCGTTGTACCTGGTGCGAATCTCTCCAATATTTCTTGCAATGACATGGGCCGACCAAATTTAATTTTTTTTCGTCACTAAAGACTGTATTCTATCACTCATCGCCATAGAATTGGTATTTATTTGCAAACCTCAAATGTGCTTTATTGTGTCTTTCTTTAGCGTTGGTTTAGGTGCCATGGAGGTGCGTTTCAGAAACTGATTTTTATGTATAATTGGAAAAATTATATTTATTGTGATTTTCTGTCTCAACTAGGTCCATATTTGATCGCTGCTTATCAAGTCCGCAACTACTAGCCGTCGAATCATCCTTTCGCACCGCTCATCAATGTTGTTTTTCGTCCGCTGCGTCGCACTATGCCATAATTAGTGGGGTTTTTAAGAAATTTTGAGATACAATTCCGATGTCGCTTTGGTCTAGAGCCATTTTGGAACCGCTTTTATGCATTCCTATGATTATTACTTGTTCCTCGACTGATAAATTTGTACCACGAGGCATTTTAGGCTTAAAGTTAAATAAATATAATCAAATTTTTAATAATTCATTAAGTTAATGCACCTACAATAATTTTGAAAACAATTTTTTGCAAAAAAAGTTTTTGCTGCGACACTATCAGTAAGAAAGATCTGCTAAACTGATTTTGCATATATGTATAAATATTTTCTATGCAATACCCAATTCACAATCACATTCTTAATGTAACTGTACAACGAACGAGAAAAGTATGAAACAATTTCCGTTGCATAGTAACGGTAACATATCAATCTTTAATTCCACATTTACCGAAATCCAAAAAATAACAGTGAATAAGAAATATAAACAAAAGCCGAAATGCACATATAATTATTTGACTGGGGTATACTTATTTCATCCAGATATATATACTTATTTTTGCCATTCGAAAAAGATTCGAATCTTCAGTAACCTATTTTAACTCATAACTTCAAAATCCAATAGCTCTCAGTAAAAGTATTTTACCGAAAAGTTTATAAAATATACATAACATAGGCATAGCGCCTTGGGATATGCTACAATTATTGCATGTTGTCTCATTTTCATTGAAAATATTGTCATTTTATTTTTAACTTTGTGTACTCTCTGACGATGGGACCCAAGATATTAATGTTCTTCTTTCTCTTTTTCTCGGAAGAAAATATCAGTCTCCATATTCCATAGGCTATACGACTATAAATATGGTTTTTTCTAGTTTTAAATGTGACCTCGACGGTTTTTTATATCCCACACGAACCACGAGGAATTTAATTATATTCAATTAGCTAAAAAGCTGATTCAATAGCTAGAGGCACTTTTGTAGATAGAACCCACCAGCAGATATCAAATCATCACAGCAATTCGAAGACATACAAGAACTGAATGTTACTCGTGCAAAGTACGTAAAGAAATGTATCTCATAGATACTCTTCAATCCACTCGTGCTTCGACGCAAGTAAATAAACGTGAAGAAGAGTAAAAAATCGAAAAGGGATGTGATACGAGTGAGTTTCATAAGCAAATCACAAATATCAAATTGCATTCGAGCAAAATTCTTTGTCTAAATTCTTCTTCTCGCTAGTCTATAGTATATCTTACGGTTTTTATTGTTATTGTTGTCATTGGCTGTATTTAGATTCAAATACAACGAAGCGAAGCAATCAATGAAATTATGGAAAATTATGTAAAAATAATAAAAACGGACAACAGACAGGCAACAACAATAAGAACAGCACCAATGCGCAACAGCCATGAGGGCGAATCATATTGAATTTAAATATACATACATATGTATGTATAAGTATGTACATGCATGGGATACGTATGGCTTATATTTTTCTGGTAGAAAAGTATCGAATTAGCGCAATAATATCGAATGACGTCGCTGGCTGGCAGGATTTTCGTAGTAATAAATGTATGAATATAACTGCATTAACTGTGCAATACACCGCCACCCCTACCCTCTTCACAGCGCCGCGCTGGCATTGAAGACGTGCAGAATTGTATAAATTCACAGCCACTCGAGGCTGTGCGTTCATGTCGAATTCTTTAGTTTATGATTTTCTTTTATATTTCATTTTTCACATTAATTTGATTTAATTAGCGTCATCGCTTTGGTTTGGCTGATGGTGGGTAAATTTATGTAAAAAATATCCCCTTAGTGCATATTTTGTGTTGATATGATTTCGTTGTTTCATCAATATCTATTTTATATTCAGTGAAATTCTAGTTAAAGTAATTCAAATACTTACGAAACCCTTGAAATATATTAATATTGATGTTAATGTGATTTCATATGAAAATTAATTTAATATTTTTTTCACATATAATCGAAGATAGGATAGAGTCCTTCAAATATTCTATACACGTCAACCAGACAATCGAAGGATTGGTATTGTAAGCACAGAGACGATCGTTACTGGAAAAATGTTTCTCTATTATTTTCAACTCAGCATTCTTTACTGACTACCGAACCCTTGGACTAAATCAAGAAAATGTTAGGAAGTGACAACTAAGAAGGTTTCGAGATCTCCTCTGATAAAATACACTCCACAGGTTTTCATAGGTATCAAGTTATTGTCAATTTTATATTAATGGGGTAATTAGGGAATTTTTGGTATTTTATGTTAAATTTAACAATTATGGATTAGACTGCAAAAACTTCCTCAATTCTTCAGTGAAGAGTTTGTTTCGACCTGGTATTCGACTTTTTTCAGCATTTGTCAAGTAATTCATAAAGAAATTACAATAAAAGGCACCTTTTTAGACCCTAAAGGCTTCAACAAGAAATGCTGTTTAACTTTTACAATGTTCTCGACGGTTGTAAAGGTTACAGTGTAGAATACTATTTCTGTTTGTATTTATAATCTAGATTCGATCTACATATAATACTCAAGATATTCCGGTTTTGCATTTGCTTTCGCAAACCTCGGAAAAGAAATTTGCCTCAGTGAGAGGTCCTGAATTCATATAAGATTGTCAAACATCTCCATTCCGCCTTTTTGCTCTTTGTTCAATATTATTGTAAAATTCAAAAGAATTTAAGCATTTATAAAAAGTGTTACAGTGATCGGATTTAGTTCAAATATGCGCCGTTTCGTGCAATAATCTGTTCAAGACGGCAACTTCATAATACCCTCCTCGTAGAAGCGCCTCTCCTTATTTCCGAAGAACACGGACAGCCACTTTTCACAAGCCTCTTTGAGTTCAGCTTTACACCACCAAGGGCGTTCGCCATGGACAGGAACAGGTGGTAACCACTTGGCGCTATGTCCGAGCTATATAGTGGATGCGATAAAACTTCCCATCCAAGCTCCCGTAGCTTCTGACGAGTCATCAAGGAATTGTTTTGTCTGGCGTTGTCTTGGTGGAACAGTACACTCTTCCTGTTGGCTAATTCTGAACGCTTATGGTCGATCGCCTTCTTCAAGCGGTCCAGTTGTTCGCTGTAGATGGTAGAATTGAGTGTCTGGCAATATGGGAGCAGCTCATAGTGGATGATTCCCTTCCAATCCCACCAAACACACAACAAACCCTTCCTGACCGCCAATCCCGGCTTGGCTTGATAGAGTACCATCTCCCAAAACACCATTAATCTCACGGAACGTTTCTCTAGCGGATTGGCATTTAACGAAGGAAAACTTTAAAATAGCGCGAATTTCGGCGTTAGTGAACTCCATGTTTACACGTCTATAACTGTTGAAAATCGTTCGATGAATACTTTACGAAACCCAAGCCTATTCTTCAATTCGTGATAAATACAAGAACATCTAGTAGAAGTTTTGCGACAGCTCACAAGATAAACACTATTATTAAGCTCTTCATGAAGGTACTATTTTCGAGCATGCAGATGAGCCTCTATTTACACGGTTTTTCGGGACCAAGGTTATTTCTTATTCACAGCCTCATTTGGAGATGAGACGAGAGCAAGATTCAGCTAAAGATTTTGACCGATAAACTGTAGTGTCTGCCTAGGACTCTTAGTCGTAAACGCTGGTGATAATGAAACAAGAGGAGAAACTCTTTCTGAAAGAAAGTAGAAAAAGACTTGTCAGCGCTTGATTCCTCAAATTGGCGTGAACTTTCGAAATTAAATATTTACGGTTGTGTCATTGTGGATTGTTCCAAAATCGCTTAATATTATTGAAATCATCGAAAAGAGACATAGTGGAGTTGGTTCAATTTTCGCGAAAGATAATTCAAACTGATGAGAACTGAATACTAATTGATATGAGAATGTAATTGGTTCTGATGGATCTTAGTTCTTTATTTCGATTGCTGCAGCGGTATCCTTGAAATCTACAAAACTAAAGATCTACCTCTCTAGGACATCAAGTTCTTTTTTGAAGCCATTCCTACTTACATCGTGTATATAGAACGAACGTCAAAGCAGCGACAAACTCTGCAAACTGCATTTATTTTTATGCATTACATTAAGTAATGCTACACAATTAAAAAGTTACACTATGCATTACACAACTAACGGGTCATAGGAAACCACTTTCGCACTCATTCACCACACTATCGCATGGGCTACCAAATGCCAATTATCATTTTTAATTTGATTACACTAAAGCAAATTATAGTTTATTGCAATGCAATAATGCAATTGCAATCAACGGTGTAAATATTTCTCGCTCACACATCCAAACCAACAAGCAACCATATGCATTTAGATGGCCTGTGTAAATATGTAATATCCAGTAATCGTAGAAATCACGCAATGCAATACTACAACTTGGGGAAATATAGAAAAATAAAATAAATGCTATGCTAGACAAGCGACTAACAACAGCAAAAACAACAACAACGTCAAAAACAACAACAACAGCATAGCTAACTTATCAGCAACATAAAAACTTCAATTTTAAATTAATTTCATAACGATGATTAGAGCAACGCCCACCAACTTCGCACAATGCAACAAGAGGCAACAGACAACGGTGAACGCTAACAGTGGTAACTTAGGTAGCACTGGCAGCGGCAGATTTAAAGTTCCAACTGATTTCGTACGGCATTTTTGCAATAGTGTCGGTATTTCTACGGGTCACTGCAAATATGTAAGATTCTTTGGAGACTTTTGGCTCTTTAATTGATTTTTTTTCTCAATGGGGTTCGTTGTTAGTAGGCGCCGTGGGTCTATGGCTACATTGGAGATCAGAGTATTCCATCTATCTAGTAATCTCACTCGCATCTACAGGTTTCATTTAACTCTTCTAAGACCAAGTACCTTATAATCTCTCGATCTTCCATAAAGGCCGTTTCTTATATGTATGTATGTATGTATTTATACATTCGGCAATGAATTTTGGCCAAATCCACATAAAAAGTGTAAGTCGAGACACATTTTTTATGGCAAGGATATACCATCACTTTTGGCTTTTACATTAGATAACATTGTTTTGTTGTAGCGAGAGAAAACAATCTCAAAATAATTCGTAGAATGCTGTTGAGTTGACATTCTTTGGCCCAAAAAAACGAACCCAATCCGTTCCAGTTATGTAGAACAATTCGAGTCGTAGAATAACTCGTGTTATTCTCTATTTTATAAAATAAGATCTATACTAGAACTAGAACTCGATTTGGTACTTGTCAGAAGGAAAATAACAGTGTTCAAATAAAAATTTCTCAAATTGAAACCAGATTCTAATTAATTATTTGCTCCGTCGAAGTATTATCCCCCCCTCCATTTTAAAATCTATTATGCTCAATGATATCTGAAGTCAATATCTAATAATCTAGTCAATATAGATTTCAGATTATTCATTCTTTAGTCCTTAACTTTTAGAGTAGAGGTTCCCATGAACTTGGTAGCTAAGGGTAAGATGTCTCGTCATTTTAAATTCATTAACAATAATTCCCGAAAATAACGAACCTATAAAATCTCGTAAGACTCTTGATTTATTTCAATTCGAAGCACCGTGGCTTAAGTTAAAAGCCAGTATTCATAAGTTGTCCTTAATAACCCAGTGATCCTCATTATTCATAAACTGACTTAACTCTCGGAATAATATGCATTCTGGAAAAGTTCATTAAAAGATCTAGTCTCAATCGTCAATCTAGACAATATAGAAGAGTCCTCAGTGAAACATTGATTTTATTACCAAAAGATGTCAAATAGATTTGTATCTCTAGAACCTTCTTTTGGATCTGGATCTGTGATCTATGGGGTTGTATCTGCGAACTCGTGGTATAGACTTTGAATCTTGATCTTTCTGACTGAAATATCATAAACGCCATTTTCCAGACTGTCAATTAGAAACTAGAATATTAAACAAGCCTTCAACGTAAGCCAAAGCATTATTCCTAAACACTGAATAACGGTATTTGGTTTATAAGATATCTCTTTAAGTCTTTTAAGCCCATTGAGTGTAAAGACACATTTCCAATAAATCAAAATCGTCCAACAGACTCCTAAAATGTATTTCATTGCTTAAAAGTTTGCGATTTCTGTTCGAAAGTTTAGTTCAGTCAGGTATTTGGCGCATACCATTGACGGTGGACCAACTGATTGCCACTCAGCAATGCCGCAACTGCTGCAGCTGGAATGTTGCATGTGTGCCGCATGGCATGATAGTCCGCTGTTACTAACTCTCCGTTTACGGTTTGCCTTTTATTTGCAATGCGAGATTAGTCGTCGAATTGCCTAACAAAAGAACAAACATCGATTGCATTTCAAATGCCAAGCCGAGCGATTGCCATGTCGAGATACCGAAATCAATGCGGCCACCGATTACACACCGAATAGAGGTTACTACGAGCCGAGGCAAAGCTGTGCATTGGACCAAATGCGTCAACGCCTATTGGGCGTTCTATGCAATCAGAGAAGAAATGGGTTGTAGAAAAAATATCGCAAACTTTTAATTGTTACACAACAGGAAGATGCGATTGTGAGATTGTTGTGCCGAACACACACACCTGAGATTATGTAAGACTCTCGCTTCTTTCGAAATTGTTGTTTGCGGTTTTAATTAAGCTTTTGTTTTTGTAATATTTCTTTCTATTGGTGTTGGTGGTGGCGGCACATGTTTAGGATATTTATGACCGATTATTTTTCATGATGTAATAACAGCAGCGGTAGCGGACGGAAGACGTTGTTACTACAACAGGATTTTGCAAAAAAAACGAGACGAAAGATGCGCATCGCCGATATTGTCTTCAAGGGGAACGCGTTTTTCAGCTTGCCGCTTACTGTTGTAGGTGTAGTCGGGAGGTCAGCTGTTCGAAGATCTTTGAACTGCAATTTCTTTCCAATCGAAAAATGGTTACAACGCCCGCATGTTGCGTGCATTGACCGATTAGGATTAGTGGGACACTTGCCAAAATTATGGGAATTTCGATACGGTTGTGTGTAATCATGATAGACACTGGCATACTTAGGAATAGAGTAAGATTTAATAAATTGGATACGGTGAAGCTGGAAACCGGTCCGTTGGTCTTTTTTTCATCGCCAAAAGGCACATTCTTTCTGCAATTCGTCTTTGAATAGGTCCATTTCGACATAGTAAAGTCTTAAAATAGTCTTCATCAGTTAGTCGATGTAGATCATACCTTGTGTATCCCAAAAAAATGATGGTCATCACTTTTCGGGGCGGTCTTTTCCTTCTTCACAAGATTTTCGGCGTATGAAGTCCACTGTTTCGGTTATTGTTAGGTGCCTGATGTGTATCAGTGGATCCACGTTTCCTCGAAGCGACTCAGAAGCTCCTTCAAATTGTGTTGAAACGATGTCATATCCTTCTGTGAAGTAGTATCACCGTTGAGCCTATTCTCCGAAGTGAACAGGAACAGCACATATCACGGCCACAGTTTTCTCATGCCGATGGTTTCAAGTTATGGCCCATGTTTTCTAGTAGGATACGTACTGTCTTAGACATCTCGACCAAACTTTAATCAGCGGTCAACTATTGAGAATCTTTTGTACCACGCGTTAACAGGTTACTATTTTCGGAGCATCAGACGGAGACGTGAGAGCATGTTTCAGCATGGAATCAATTTTTGGTGTCCGTAAAAGAAAGAGAAGACTCAACATAAACAGCAAGCAAGTACTCTTTCCTAAAATATTTAAGGGATTTTGGCCGTACATTCGCATACAGTCAAAAGAAACCCTACAAGTCCTTTCAAAATCATGATAAAAGCAGTCTACGAGAATGTAGTACCATGCGAGAGTAAACTCCCCTTGGGATAGTAGCGCAATTGGTCGGAAATTCTAAATACTAATCGGATCAAGCTCGGATATATGTATATTTGAAACTGACTACATTAAGCTTTCAAGCATTTCAGAACCGACTTCAGCACAAACTTCTTTAATTGAGCTCGATAATTGTATAAAAAAATCTGACTTAACGGTATTCGGATGTAACTCAGATTCTTCACAGAGGAAAGAGAATCCACTGCAAAGACGCTGTTGAAACATGAATGGCTTCGTTGATGGCAGACATTATCTTTGCAAATCTGCAGTAGAATCTGAACTTCGACCGCTTTGAGAAATGGGGATAAAAATATATAATAAATATCGTATTTCAGCTTATAGTAGATATAATACATTAAAATAGTGACAATGAAAAAACTACTCAATTGGTTCAAGAATCCGTCATAATTATGCAAATTACTGCTACAAGCAGCCCAAGCATTCATTTTCATTACAAACAAATAAAACCAATTCAATTACAATCAAATGGGAATTAGAGCCTACAGCTGTTGCATGCCTCAGTACCCAAGGAAGGGTACAAGAAAATCCTGCATTTAATCTGCGAATTGTCAATTTCATGCGACTACTAAGCCACCAATAACACACCGCATTGAAGCACCAAAAAACTGTAACGAGTCTAAAGAGCAAAAAAAAATCCTTTCGCTGCCGTTTCCACTCAATATAATATAATATTAAATGTGCAGAATTATTTCAACAGCACCGCCAACAACAATACGAACAACAGATTGCGGTAATAATCCGCACATGTTGTTGCAGCATTGTTTGCTGGAAACAACGGAACAACAAACAACGAACGGCAACATATTGCAACACACGAAGTAGTTTGTTGAAGTGCCTTCATACATGCCTCTATATGTGTGTATGTGTGCGACCGATTTCGAAAGGCCATTGAAAGTGAAACAAAAGGCCAAAACGGTCGCGGTTGCCACAGATTTCAATGTCTTCTGGTTGAGTGCATGCATTAGAAAAACGCTGCTAAAAAATATACAACAACAAAAAACCGCAAACTTGAACAAACGTAGTATCCTTAACGAAGACACATATTCGTACACACACGAGGGCATCATGAAGGATAATATTAAATAAGAAAAAACACGATCAAGTGCTCATATGTTGCAGGCGAACGAGAGTACCTTTTTAAATGCTTATAAATATGTATATATGTATATGTACATATGTATTTATATAAACCCACTTGCACAAATGCATCACTGGTGCGTAATAATTCGGTATATGAAACAAGGATTAGCGGAGTGAGAAGGTAATCGGCAATAAATACTTCATACTTTTTCATATTAATATTTAGATACATATGTAGTAAATGGGAACTCAAAAAGCGCGGTTACAATAAGTTCTACAGTTGTAGAAGGTAGATATTGAACTTAAATCGTTTTGGAATGGAAAAAGAATTATTGAAAGTGTATCCGGAAATTCGACATATAGTTATAAATCTAACTGGATCTATGATAAAATATATATTTTAAAGCCGAATTTCTATTACTGTCCAGTTTACCAAGCAATTTTCCAATTCTATTCACAGTTTTGATTCTTTGTAATATACATCTTTGAATTTAGGGTTGCCAAATATGAAAAAAAAATAATTATGAAATTCTGGAAATAATTAACGAAATATATACATATGTATAATAACAAAATATTTTAGAAAACTTTTCGAGAAACTAATCCACAATTTGATTGAATTTTTAAAGAGAGTTGCCACCTATCAAAAAAAATGAAAAACAAACAAAATATTACCAAATGTAAGCCGTTTAATAAACCCTACTTAAAGTATCTTACAAAACTTTAATTAAGACATATTCTCTAACAGAGTTGCCACTTCTAAAAAAAGTAGCTTAAATAAGTAATACCTCAACTTCATAAAATATTTTAGATCTGTAAAGAGTTTAAGAAACTCTACCAAAGTATCTTAAAGTTATAAACATGTCATGTCGATATAAACATGTCTTGTAACAGGAAAAAGTAATGTTTGGGCGCCGCATGATTTGACGCAAAAAAACCTTGTGGACCGAATCAACACCTGCGATATGCTGCTGAAACGGAACGAACTCAACCCAGTTTTGAAGCGAATGGTGACTGGCGACGAAAAATGGATCACATACGACAATATCAAGCGAAAACGGTCGATGTCGAAAGCCGGTGAATCGTCCCAAACAGTGGCCAAGCCGGAATTGACGGCCAGGAAGGTTTTGCTGTGTGTTTGATGGCATTGGAAGGGAATCATCCACTATGAGCAGTTCACATATGGCCAGACGCTTAATTCTACCATCTACTGCGAACAACTGGACCGCTTGAAGCAGAAGATCGACCAGATGCGTCCAGAATTTACCAACAGGAAGGGTGTAGTGTTCCACTAGCACAACGCCAGACCACCCACTTCGTTGATGACTCGTCAAACCTGTTCCTGTCCATGGCGAACGCCCTTATTGGTGTAAAGTTGAACTCAAAAGAGGCTTGTGAAAAGTGGCTGGCCGAGTTCTTCGCTAACAAGGGGGGCTTCTACGAGGGGGGTATTATGAAGTTGGCGTCTAGATAGAAACATATTATCGAACGAAACGGTGCATATTTGAACTAAATCCACTGTAAAAGCAAAAACACGGATATTTGACAACCTAATATATATTCTAGATCAGGGTTACCAACTCTCGAAGGAAGTAAAATATTAGGAAGAATTTGACAATGCTGTATGTACATTGTAACTCAGTGAACTTTGAAAAATACTCATCTATGAAGCAAGGAAGCTTCTACAGATTAATTTAGGTATATTCAAAATCCAGTTTATTATACTGAGTCAGTTTTTATGCGATCTACAGATTACAAAGATAATACGATACTCTTTCGATTGTTCAATACTTGAAATGTTTGTTGTTGGCATGATCTCTGGTTTCTTAACATTTAAGCAATATAATTCTATTAGAAGAAAGAGAACTTATACGAAAACAATCAGTAACTTTTAGAAATTCAGTTAAATTAGTAATGGGAAATCTTAATGGAAAGCGAAAGGGAACGAAAAAAAAATTGTATACCTAATTTAAAAATTTAAAATACCTAAAAATTTAAAACGTCTACTTGAAAATCTCAACTAAATAATTTAAAATTACGAAAAAAATCTGCAGCATTCACCATATCAACCCAATGTCATTAGTAGCGGAAGGAAGTTCTCTCCTTCTCTTGCTCTCCATTATAGGAAAGCTGTGGATCTCCTGGTGATATGGAAGTGAATAATACGACTTGTACAAAGCTTAGTACACTCGGAAATATCTCTCTTCCTCTTCAACTCTTAATTATAATTATTTTTTATTCATTTCTCATTAAATTAAGTACATCGAAGGAAGATAATCCGATGAGAAATAATATTTTCTTGATATCCTTTCTTCCAATTGTCCACCAGCATACATCAACTTAATTAATTTGTACTGACAGCAATCAAAATAGGACATTAACGCAGTAATGAAGGCACTTAACAGGCAAACAAAAACCAGCCAGTAAAAACATGACTACCTTAATATAAACAAGACGATACATTCAACAACAACAACAAACAACCGACAAATGTAATGCTTGAACAAAAAGAAAAAATGAATACCTTTAAGTAAAGTAAAGTAAAAACAAAAACAAACACATGCGGAGAGTAAAAATGCCGTCAACTGAAGTGGCGACAGCCGGCTAAGTGCCATGCCCTGCCGTTCGTACGAGCCTTCATACATTAAGCTGCAGTCGTTGACAGCATCCCGATGCCAAGGCGCATGCGCACCCTTTGCACAGCCGCTTCGAGTACACTGAAAGCACTTATGGCAAGCTGCTAAATAGCTTTATGCTAGTTTACACATGCACTTACATGCATACATATATTGAACAACAATAACAACAATTACTTGTTATAAAAAAATTACTCGAGTGCTGCAAGTAAAGCGCTCATTCTCCACGCTGCGAGCGCCGTGCAGCGTTGCATTCCCACACGCGATCAGCGCTCTTCGGCCAGTTAACTAGCCGTAGTCAAAAAAAATCTGCAGCAAAACTATCTGTGAGATATGCGCACAGCCTAACTAGCTGCCTATGCTATGCGTTCTATTGGCTTGTGTGGATTGTGCGCATGCGCCCGCGCGACTCAATTACATTTATTATTTAAAAGCCGCTGCTGATTTATCGCCTAGCAACGCCAAATGCTTGCTTCGCGTTTTTCTACAAACTTTGCTAGCTTGATTTGTTGTTGTTGTTGTTTACATACTAATCTCAAACAGTGGATGCGCCAAAGAGTACTCGTGTTTGTGATTTTCAAGTATTCTCCTCGTAGGCGCATGCTCGCATTGCAACGAATTGTCGGCTTATTTGTAAAATTTCTTGTTAGTCCACTATTAGACTTGTGTAAATCTAAGCTTTGGTTTACATGTTGTTGTCTTTCTGCTTTTTTTTTACTTTTCATGTGGTTTGTTGTTGCTGGGATGGGCAGTTAAAGTTAAATGTGGAGTACGAGTGTACTTATTGCATATAAATTTTCATACAAACATATGTACATATGTATGCTTGTAAATTGTTGCAGTGTTGGTGACAGCAGCATGTCAACAGCTCTAGATGATTTATTTGGCTTGGGTTAGCGAAAGGGACTACGACCTCAGTGTGCCTAATGTCGCCATTACACGCAGTCAACTATGAGTAATTAATGTTTTATTGGTTCGACAGATCTGAACATAAATTTCGTATGCATTTACATACATACATGTAAACATATGCAGGAATTTTTAGGAATTACGGAATACATAAATGGCCTAAACTGTAGCGACTTTACTTCCGGATTCTCTAAATTTCATAAAAGATAAGGTGTTGAATGTATATAGGACACACAATCTTCTATTATGGGGACAGCATCCCATTTTTTTGGTATCCTTCATCACTGTCGTCAGTCAAGATGTCTCATAAAACTAACTATTCGAAGATCGAACCATCCATAGCATACCTGGTGATAGCAACAGTCTGGTGGTATTCACTTAGCGCTACGTCCGGGCCATATGGTGGATGCGATAAAACCCTCCGTAGGTTCTGACGAGCCATAAACGAAGTGTGTGGTCTGGCGTTGTCCTGGTGGAACCCTACACCCTTCCTGTTGGCCAATTCTGGACGCTTTTGGTCGATTGCCTGTTTTAAGCGGTCGAGTTGTTTGCAGTAGATGGTAGAATTAAGCATCTGGTCATACGGAATCAGCTCATAGTAGATGATTCCCTTCCAATCCCACCAAATACACAGCAAAACCTTCCTTGCCATCAATCCCAGCTTGGCCACTGTTTGGGACGATTCACCGGCCATCGACCACGACCGTTTTCGCTTGATATTGTCGTACGTGATCCACTTTTCGTCGCCAGTCACCATCCGCTTTAAAAATGGGTCGAGTTCGTTCCGTTTCAGCCGCATATTGCTGTCGTTGATTCGGTCCAGAAGCTTTTTTGTGTATCCAGCCTTCTGCAGATGGTTTAAAATGGTTTGGTGACTAACTCCCATCTCCTGGACGATGTCACAAGATGCCACATGCCGGTCTAATGTTTTCCATTATTTGATCGGTATTTGTCGTCACAGGTCTTCCGCCGGCTGGCTTATCCATGGTGCCGTTTTCACCCGCTCTGAATCGTCGAAACAATTCCTCTACAGTTCGAAGTGATAGAGTACTATCCCCCAAAACACCATTAATCTCAAGGAACGTTTCTCTACCGGATTTGCTTTTAACGAAGGAAAACTTTAAAATAGCGCAAAGTGATCTCCATGTTTACACGTCATAGGGTCGTTTTGTGGGTTATGTCAAGACCTTTCAAAGATGTATAGTATTGTCAGATACAAGTTCTGTGGCGCTTTATACATAGCCGCAAAATATAAAACACAAAAAGGCGGAAGAGAGATATTTTCCAACCTATATTTATAATTGGGTTTTACTTCTTTCGAAGCTGCGACCCTTCGGTGAGCACTCAGATGAAATTTATCATTTTTGGTTGACTCTATAACCTGTCCATAACATCTGGTCTGACCTTCATATTCTTCATTTCTAAATTATAATTCTTTTCTAAAAATTAATTCTAAAGAAAGACAGAGGGAGTCCTTTTGTAGTATGTAAGCAACTGCCATTTTTTCTACGGGTATTAGTCCGGTCTTCAAAATTTCTGTCAGTCACAGTTCATCTTGGCTCCTGTCCGCTGACCTCCCAATCTTTTCATACTCATTCGTTTGATTTCTTTCACTTTAATATATCTCAATATATATTGATCTACGTTAAAGATATCTAACATGTTCAAAACTCTATCCAAATATCCACTGTATTAAATATTCCTCCATATAAGTTCATACACCACAGTTACCCAAACTGATGTGACCCAGATTCTACGAAAATTTTCATACAAGCATCTTGCGCCAAATTACAGTCTCGCTTTCTATAATTGTTTGATTTATGTTTTAACAACAGTTATTTCGCGAGGCACATTTACTGCGTTGGGCTGATCAGCTGTACTGCTGATGTGTGTAGATATTCGCAAATTCCAGCTCATATGGTCACTTTAACAATGGTAACCGTCAATCAGTTAAACGTTTCGAAACAATTCACACAGAAATTAACTAGAATTAAATACGATTGACTGCTTTTAACCTGTAATCTAATGCCGTTTGCTGCGCAACTTTCGAAAAAGTGTGGACCCCCACACCAATAACAGCATACAAGCCGCTGATCAGCGCCATAAAACCCGTAATCATAAGCATTCCATTTAATTTCGTTATGAAAGTGGTGTTTTTGCTTAAGTAGAAGTAAGAGATTTTGGGATTCTGAAGTTGATTATATACATAAGTAATGTAGATATACAGAACTATAGTCACTCAAAAAGACTAGTTACAAATGAGCTAGTTATAGGGGAAATTCATTAGTTTCTTTTCCTCGGAATGTCAAGCATTTTGGAGAAATTCCTGTCGTATATCAAATGGATTTTTGTATGATTATTTTACTTTTTGAGATGAGTACCTGTGCCAGATGTTAATTCGAACAAGTTAAAGTAAGAACTTGTGTTCGTCGTAGCTTCATTTCGCAAAAGCCAGATTAGTTGATAAAAGTCCACGAATTTTTGGTAAGAAAGTATAGCTTACAACATCTTTTGAGGAGACGTCGTCCAACCATAAAAATTATATTATACTAGAGTTCTAGAGTACTAGAGTTTTACGGTTACCCGGACGGAAACAGCATAGAAAATACTTATTTCGAGGATTTCATATTTTTGGTTGAGTTTCGCTCAGAAAGATACAAGTCTATATTTCTTAAGAAACATTGATCTCCTTGTTGGACCGATATTTTTTCGCTCGGAAAGACATAAGTCTCTATTGCTCAAGAAACACTGATTTCCTTGTTGGACCGATATTTCCTGGATGTAAGCAAACTCAGAGCGCAAAGGTCGCGAACTGCGTAACCAGAACATACTTGATTTTTGATACGCCCAAGGACTATGATCGGCAGTATTCTTCAACATTATTTGGAGAATGATTTCTGCCGCTACAATAACAACAACACTGAGAATTCTATTTTCATTTTCTTCCACATTCCGCAAAAAAATATCTGCTCAATATTCAATTGGAAGCTTTCTACAATCACTTTCTTTCTACAACTAAACCCCTTAAATTTGTTAATTTACTAGACCTTGAAACATTCTGGACAAACATATAACAAACAAGTAAGGAAGGGCTAAGTTCGGGTGTAACCGAACATTTTATACTCTCGCAATTTATTTATTTAACTTAATTAATATTATATAATACACAATTTGACCCACATATTCGTCATATATATTGTATAAAGTCCATTGAAAGTGGGACCCTAATATTAGGTTACAAGCACCGAGCACCGAGGTCCTCGTGTTCGATATATGGGGCCTTAAAAACCTATTGTCCGATTTCGGCGATTTTTAGGATGGGGCTGCCACACTATAAACATAGTATTTGTGCAAAGTTCTGCACCGATATCTTCACTAGTGCTTACTTTATATATTGTAAAGTAAACGATTCTGATCGTCTTCAAAGTTCTGGTATATAGGAAGTAGGCGTGGTTGTGAAGCGATTTGACCTATTTTCACAACATATCATTGGGGTGTAAGGAAACTATTACAAACCAAGTTTCATTGAAATCGGTCGAGTAGTTCCTGAGATATGGTTTTTGACCCATAAATGGGCGACGCCACGCCCATTTTCCATTTTGTAAAAATATCTGAGTGTAGTTTTCGCCATTTTGTTGGCGTGGCTGTGGTCCGATATTGCTCATTTTCGAAAGCATCCTTCCTATGGTGCCAAGAAATATGTAAGTGTGCCAAGTTTCATCAAGATATCTTAATTTATACTCAAGTTAGAGCTTGCACAGACGGGTGGACGGACAGACAGACAGACATTCGGATTTGAACTCCACTCTTCACCCTGAACACTTTGGTATATATAACCCTATATCTAACTCGTTTAGTTTTGGGTGTTACAAACAACCGTTATGTGAACAAAACTATAATACTCTCTTTAGCAACTTTGTTGCGAGAGTATAAATACATATATAACTATAACGGACCCAATCGGGTATATTACCTCGTTCAGTTTAAGACAGACTAATTTGCTACTGGGACAGTCATAAAGATATTCATATCTACTCAATTGTAGGGAAATTATTTAAGTGTCTTTATATGCATTTATTTTATGCTCAAACATGAAGAAATACATACAAAGAAACATTCAAAAACCTCATATAAGAGCCAAACGTTCTACATTTCTTTTGTACCAACTAACGAACGCCACATTTCAAAACCAATAATAAAGTTAAATCGATAATTGAGGTCATTTTCGAGCGATGCCGCGTTCCGAGCTTTCGCACCGCACAAACCAGATGAAAGAGCAAGAAGAAGGGCAGGGTGACTTTGAAGTAAATCGGACCTTTTCGATTGGGACGCTTCGCTGTTATTCAATTCTTTTATTTTATAAGCGTTCTAAGTGCCGTTTTATCCCCAAATTTTTGTGGGTTTCTTTTTGCCGCACTCGCATGCGCATAACTGCATATGAAAGTAGCCATGTCTGTTCGTATGTATATATCGATTGAACGCTTTGGCTTCGTACGTGTTCGTTTAACTGTGAATTAAATATAATTTTCCAATAATCATAATCACAATATTTTTCGAAAAACGTTTCATTGCCAAAAACACGTCTGTCTGCGCTCGCAATCATTTGGCTTGTGCGAAAGAAATGCCTCACTTATATTTTAACTTACTTAACTAAATACATACACACACATATATGTATATACATATGTATCTATCTACATATGTTCACATGGTTTTATCTTGTGATACTTGTTGTTTATCCGCCCGTTGCCGTTTTCGTCGTACCTATTCATCAGACAGGCGACACATAAATCACTCAACCCAATCAAACTGAAGATGTTCCTCTGCTGACTTTAGCCACTTCGCATGAAGATTTTTTGTTGTTTTGATGGATTTGCATCAGCAGATTTATTTGGTCTAATGTTTGGTTGCTGTCTCGGTGTTTTGATTAGTTGATGGGAACCAGACAGCGGATGGGAACCAGATTACCGGCGATAGAAGGTGGGGTTGTCTTAAAGACGATTATATACATATGTACATATATATGTATGTATGTATATTAAACGGTATTTAAACACAAATTTGAATTGAAAAAATATGTATTTAGGTATACATATGCTAATAAGGAGTTGTTTTTCTTTAATAAATATATATAAGTTTGTACTTTGATTTGAAACTGTTAGAATAATAATTTTAAAATTGCTCTGATACTAAATTCATACTGTAACGAGTTAAAACACGACTTTAGCGTTGATTTTTGTGATCTTAAATATATTTATATACATACATATCAGATATGTATTCAAGAAGCGATTAAATTTCACTTAAGTATTTTTCGTAAGGCTGTACTAAGGAGAAGGACTCTGTTTCGTGTCAAAGTAAGTAGATTATGCCAGTATAAAACATTTCTGTAACATAAGAAACTTAACTACATATTTCTATTAACATAAAACTAAAGGCAATGCACAAGCTCTTTTGTTGTTCAAAGTAATCCATTATAATATATTCTCAAATAAAATTTAAAATCTCTAAATGCTTCACTCAGAAAAATTGTCGGTTCTTAGAAACCCAAGAAAGAACTGCAGACACAGAACATTTTATTGAGGGGATGGATTATAAAAACCTAAATTTATTTTATGGAACTTATGTCACAGGGGCCGTGAAGACGTTGTTGAATTCAACATATTACGAATTAACATATAGTTTCGGAAGCATACAAGGTGTGATAAAAAAATAATGAAAATTTTTAAATTTCTAACTGTCAAAAGCTATAATTTTAAATTTTTTTAATTATTTTATACATGCCCCTGAAGTCTGATACAATTTTCATTCTAGGTTAAAAACAATACTGTAATGATGCACAGCATCCATATTCGCCAGACTGGCTTTTTTCTATTTCAAAAATAAAGAGAACCTTAAAGGGTCATCGTTTTGCAAACATACGAGAAATCGCTGAAAGAGCCAAATGCTATCGATTGGAAAAAGCGCTGGCGTAAATGCATAATAAACATCAAGATATCTTAATTAACGGACGGACGGACAGACATACATACATCCGGATTTGAACTCCACTCTTCACCCTGATCACTTTAGTATACATAACCCTATATCTAACTCGTTTAGTTTTGGGAATTACAAACAACTGTTATGTGAACAAAACTATAATACTCTCTTAGCAACTTTCTTGCGAGAGTATAAAAAATTGGGAATATTTTCGTACTAGATATGACAGGCTGATCATCCTTTAAAACCGACAAATGCCTTGGAACCGGAAAGTGCTTTTCCTACTAGTGGAACTATATATAAAACAATTGTTGCTTCTAAGGATAAAACAGAATCACGTTATCTACCAACTTTAATTAGATATTTTTACTATTCTCTGTTTTCTTTACTTTAAATGTATTGATTTTTTCAATGATCAAAATTTGTCTCATGACCCAACCGATGTGCGGAACTTATTAAAATTTTTGCAAAACAATCTAAAAGCGAAAGTACGCTACGAAGATCTGAACCGAACCGATACGACTGATATGAGCAGTGATCTGGTGTTTTAGAGAATGAAGACCTGTTTTTAGGGATTTTTTAGATTTTTTTTCTACGGCGAGTAAATAGATAGAGCTTTAAGTGAACATCATTTATTAACCCATATTTCGACGATATAAATATAAATTTTAAGCTATAAATCTTATGTAAATAATGAATTACAGCGATCTGAACACCTCCTGAAAAAATGCGAATGTTGCGATTTTTTAGTTTTTTTTTTTTGGGAATTTTTGTTTCATAATAGAACGTTCCATGCGTTTACGTGTGTTGAGTGCACATAACTAATTTCAAATCATTCGATAAAGCCGTTTTCGAGATACGATACAGGAAAGTTTGCAAAACAAAGTTTTGAGAAAAACGCGTTCAAAGTTTCCAGCAGCCAACTCAGAGTTTCGAACAGATACTTTTTCTAACTACTATAGTATCTTTTAAACGACTTCGAATTTTTAAAAATCACTTTGCTACTGTATTCTAGAAATGTTTCGTCCATAATTCATCTCTTTATTCTGAATATTCTGATAAACATAACTCCATAATATCACTTATGCCTACCACTTATTTCTAAAATGTATGAAAACCATGTTAAAAATTAACAAATCGTTTCATATACTTATATAATATATAAAATATTTTAACAATAAATTATCTTTTTTTCTCCTAGGCAAAACAAATGTCCGGAGTATGGAGTAAAATGAATAACGACTTAATAGAACAATTTATTCTACAAGACATATCAGTAACTTCGATTGGGACACAATCTTCGTATGTTATGTTTAAGGCAAGTAGATCATATACATATGTATAGAAAAAAAACATTTTTAAAAATTTAAAATAATTCGCAATTTCATATGTATTATATAATATTTTTTTCCTCTGTTCTTACAGATATATGACATTGCCAGAATCCTCGTTATTTTATGAAGACTGTGAAGAATGTGAGGGAATTTTTTTCTTGTAGTATTTGATTTATTATTTAATGAAGAACTGCAGGGTTTGGAACCCCAAGATACTGAACAATGTTAAAAACAATATAACAATCTTAAACACATTAGTTTTCTTGTTAATATAATAAAAATAAAAATATCAATAAAATAAAATTTTTTCATTTATTTAATTTAATTAAAAATAATAATTTTTTTTTGGATTTAAATAACAAATCCAGTATTTTATTTATTTTATTTTATTTCTGTTTGATTATACGAGCATTTATTAGTGAATCTCAAATATATAAAATAATATAATTGAATTTTAAAATATAATAAAAATATTTCCAATAAAAATTTTCCAATAATCTGCTGTCAAATCAGCTGTCGAATCAGCTGTCAGATCTAATGTCAAATCTGCTGTCAAATCTTATGTCAAATCAGCTGTCAAATCTGCTGTCAAATCAGCTGTCAAATCTGTTGTCAAATCTGCTGTCGAATCAGCTGTCAAATCTAATGTCAAATCAGCTTTCAAATCTGCTGTCAAATCTAATGTCAAATCAGCTGTCAACTCTGCTGTCAAATCACCTGTCAAATCAGCTGTCAAATCTGCTGTCAAATCAGCTGTCAAATCAGCTGTCAAATCTAATGTCAAATCAGCTGTCAGATCTAATGTCAAATCTGCTGTCAAATCAGCTGTCAAATCTAATGTCAAATCAGCTGTTAAATCAGCTGTAAAATCTGCTGTCAAATCAGCTGTCAAATCTAATTTCAAATCTGCTGTCAAATCAGCTGTCAGATCTAATGTCAAATCTGCTGTCAAATCAGCTGTCAGATCTAATGTCAAATCTGCTGTCAAATCAGCTGTCAAATCTGCTGTCAAATCAGCTGTCAAATCAGCTGTCAAATCTGCTGTCAAATCTAATGTCAAATCTAATGTCAAATGTGCTGTCAAATCAGCTGTCAAATCAGCTGTCAAAACAGCTGTCAAATCAGCTGTCAAATCTGCTGTCAAATCAGCTGTCAAATCTGCTGTCAAATCTGCTGTCAAATCTAACGTCAAATCTGCTGTCAAATCAGCTGTCAAATCAGCTGTCAAATCAGCTGTCGAATCAGCTGTCAGATCTAATGTCAAATCTGCTGTCAAATCAGCTGTCAAATCAGCTGTCAGATCTAATGTCAAATCTGCTGTCAAATCTAATGTCAAATCAGCTGTCAAATCTAATGTCAAATCAGCTGTCAAATCAGCTGTCAAATCAGCTGTCAAATCTGCTGTCAAATCTAATGTCAAATCAGCTGTCAAACCAGCTGTCAAATCAGCTGTCAAATCTAATGTCAAATCTGCTGTCAAATCTGCTGTCAAATCTGCTGTCAAATCAGCTGTCAAATCAGCTGTCAAATCAGCTGTCAAATCTTCTGTCAAATCAGCTGTCAAATCAGCTGTCAAATCAGCTGTCAAATCAGCTGTCAAATCTGTTGTCAAATCAGCTGTCAAATCAGCTGTCAAATCAGTCGATTCATTTAATCGAAATGAAAAAAATATCGATAACTTCTTTGATCGAATTTTTAAATGTATCGATAAGTTATTCATATGTTTTGTATGAAGAAAAGGAATAAATTTTTGTCTATAATTTCCTATCCTTGAATATCGTATACAAACATATGAATCGAAATGAAAAAAATATCGATAACGTATTTTATCGAATTTTTAAATGTGTCGATAAGTTATTCATATGTTTTGAATATCGTATACAAACATATGAAAGTAAATGAAATGAAATCATCGAAATGAAAAAATATCGATACGTATTCTATCGAATTTTTAAATGTGTCGAAAAGTTATTCAATTTCAATTTTGAAAATGAAAAAGTATCGATAACTTATTTTATCGAATTTTTAAATGTATCGATAAGTTATTCATATGTTTTGTATGAAGAAAAGGAATAAATGTTTGTCTATAATTTCCTATCCTTGAATATCGTATACAAACATATGAAAGTAGTTTCATCGAAATGAAAAAAATATCGATAACTTATTTTATCGAATTTTTATATGTGTCGAGAAGTTATTCATATGTTTTACATATGAAAGTAATTTCATCGAAATGAAAAAAATATCGATAACTTATTTTATCGAATTTTTAAATGTATCGATAAGTTATTCATATGTTTTGTATGAAGAAAAGGAATAAATGTTTGTCTATAATTTCCTATCCTTGAATATCGTATACAAACATTTGAAAGTCATTTAATCGAAATGAAAAAAATATCGATAACTTATTTTATCGAATGTGTCGATTCATTTAATCGAAATGAAAACAATATCGATAACTTATTTCATCGAATTTTTAAATGTGTCGATTCATTTAATCGAAATGAAGAAAATATCGATAACTTCTTCGATCGAATTTTTAAATGTATCGATAAGTTATTCATATGTTTTGTATGAAGAAAAGGAATAAATTTTTGTCTATAATTTCCTACCCTTGAATATCGTATACAAACATATGAATCGAAATGAAAAAAATATCAAAACAGCTGTCAAATCAGCTGTCAAATCAGCTGTCAAAACAGCTGTCAAATCAGCTGTCAAATCAGCTGTCAAATCAGCTGTCAAATCAGCTGTCAAATCAGCTGTCAAATCAGCTGTCAAATCAGCTGTCAAATCAGCTGTCAAATCATCTGTCAAATCATCTGTCAAATCAGCTGTCAAATTAGCTGTCAAATCAGCTGTCAAATCAGCTGTCAAAACAGCTGTCAAATCAGCTGTCAAATCATCTGTCAAATCAGCTGTCAAATCAGCTGTCAAATCAGCTGTCAAATGTTAAATTGCTGTTAAATTATGTCAAACTGTAAATCAGCTGTCAAATTAAGCTGTCAAATCTGTTAAATCTGCTGTCAAATTAAATTAGCTGTCAAATCTGCTGTCAAATCTGCTGTCAAATCTGCTGTTCAAATCAGCTGTAAATCAGCTGTTAAATTAGCTGTTAAATCAGCTGTCAAAATCTGTCAAATCTGCTGTCAAATCTAATGTCAAATCAGCTGTCAAACCAACTGTCAAATCAGCTGTCAAATCAGCTGTCAAATTAGCTGTCAAATCAGCTGTCAAATCAGCTGTCAAAACAGCTGTCAAATCAGCTGTCAAATCATCTGTCAAATCAGCTGTCAAATCTGCTGTCAAATCAGCTGTCAAATCATCTGTCAAATCTGCTGTCAAATCAGCTGTCAAATCTAATGTCAAATCTGCTGTCAAATCTGCTGTCAAATCAGCTGTCAAATCTAATGTCAAAACAGCTGTCAAATCAGCTGTCAAATCATCTGTCAAATCAGCTGTCAAATCAGCTGTCAAATCAGCTGTCAAAACAGCTGTCAAATCAGCTGTCAAATCATCTGTCAAATCAGCTGTCAAATCTGCTGTCAAATCAGCTGTCAAAACAGCTGTCAAATCAGCTGTCAAATCATCTGTCAAATCAGCTGTCAAATCAGCTGTCAAATCAGCTGTCAAATCTGCTGTCAAATCAGCTGTCAAATCATCTGTCAAATCAGCTGTCAAATCAGCTGTCAAATAAGCTGTCAAATCAGCTGTCAAATCAGCTGTCAAATCTGCTGTCAAATCAGCTGTCAGATCTAATGTCAAATCTGCTGTCAAATCTAATGTCAAATCAGCTGTCAGATCTAATGTCAAATCAGCTGTCAAATCAGCTGTCAAATCAGCTGTCAAATCAGCTGTCAAATCTGCTGTCAAATCAGCTGTCAAATCTGCTGTCAAATCAGCTGTCAAATCATCTGTCAAATCAGCTGTCAAATCAGCTGTCAAATCAGCTGTCAAATCAGCTGTCAGATCTAATGTCAAATCTGCTGTCAAATCTGCTGTCAAATCTAATGTCAAATCTGCTGTCAGATCTAATGTCAAATCAGCTGTCAAATCTAATGTCATATCAACTGTCAATTCTAATGTCAAATCTGCTGTCAAATCAGCTGTAAAATCTAATGTCACATCAGCTGTCAAATCTAATGTCAAATCAGCTGTCAATTCTAATGTCAAATCAGCTGTCAAATCTAACGTCAAATCTGCTGTCAAATCAGCTGTCAAATCTGCTGTCAAATCTAATGTCAAATCATCTGTCAAATCAGCTGTCAAATCAGCTGTCAAATCAGCTGTCAGATCTAATGTCAAATCTGCTGTTAAATCAGCTGTCAAACCTGCTGTCAAATCAGCTGTCAGATCTAATGTCAAATCTGCTGTCAAATCTAATGTCAAATCAGCTGTCAAATCTGCTGTCAAATCAGCTGTCAAATCAGCTGTCAAATCAGCTGTCAAATCAGCTGTCAAATCAGCTGTCAAATCAGCTGTCAAATCTGCTGTCAAATCTGCTGTCAAATCAGCTGTCAAATCATCTGTCAAATCAGCTGTCAAATCAGCTGTCAAATCAGCTGTCAAATCAGCTGTCAAATCAGCTGTCAAATCAGCTGTCAAATCAGCTGTCAAATCAGCTGTCAAATCAGCTGTCAAATCAGCTGTCAAATCAGCTGTCAAATCAGCTGTCAAATCAGCTGTCAAATCAGCTGTCAAAACAGCTGTCAAATCAGCTGTCAAATCAGCTGTCAAATCTGCTGTCAAATAAGCTGTCAAATCAGCTGTCAAATCAGCTGTCGAATCAGCTGTCAGATCTAATGTCAAATCAGCTGTCAAATCTAATGTCAAATCAGCTGTCAAATCAGCTGTCAGATCTAATGTCAAATCAGCTGTCAAATCAGCTGTCAAATCTGCTGTCAAATCTAATGTCAAATCTAATGTCAAATCTGCTGTCAAATCTAATGTCAAATCAGCTGTCAAATCTGCTGTCAAATCTAATGTCAAATTAGCTGTCAAATCTGCTGTCAAATCTAATGTCAAATCAGCTGTCAAATCAGCTGTCAAATCTGCTGTCAAATCTAATGTTTATGTCAAAAAGTGTGACGAAATAATAATGGAACGCATAATTGTATCTGCAAGAAAAAATGCTATGATAATTGTTATTGTACAATAGCAACTGATCACAGGGTGACCTGTCTACAATTTTTGTGCGCCTGGTGATTCACAGCGTGAATCATATATAGGAATTTTGTAATATTTTTTTATTTCAAACCCCCCCTCATATTAAACAAGGTATGTTATTTGTTTGTTATTTCTTGTAATTTTTTATTGTTTTTGTAACTGATGTATTTATGAAGGAAAAATAAAAAATTAATAAAAATAAATAAAAAAATATTTTTCATAATTAATAAACCTGGAGGTAATAATGACGTCACCCCCTTTTTCTGTGCCCCTGGTGGAAGAAGAAAAAAAACACATTCCTATCAAACTACCAGGCGCTCATAAGGGCACAAGAAGTGTATGAGAATTTTGTAAAGCTTAATATTTTGTTGTTTTTCTCAGGAATGTGCCTGTCCCATATGATAGCAATGTGTCTACATACATTCATACGTAAATATTGCAACTACACTGCATCCACATAGCGGCTTGCACATTCCTTTTGGGGAATGTCGTGGGCAAATGGAAACGAATATTTGTTGGTGTCTTTTTGTTACAATTTTCTGTATGCCGATTTTATAAGCAATACAACAAGTGGAAAAATGCCTGGTATGCGGACACCTACTGCTTTTTATGTTCGCCTGGTGTGCAGACGGCGGTGCTTATGGGTGACTTTTTTCTTTCTTTTTCGTAGCGAATAATCAAACACTAGTGTGGGTCGTCGAAAAATGAGCTCAACATATTCTTAATAATTAAACGAAAAACTCTGGGATAAAGTAAGATAAAAAAATAGTTTTTTATAAAGAGTTTGTTAGACAAATTATTCATTATTTTTTATAACAAATTAAAACAAAAATATAAAAAATAAATATTAAAAAAATATGTATAATAAAAAAATCATTATAATGGTCTTCGATGCTTTAAACATTGTGTATATAGTTATTAAAATATTGTTAAATTAAAACAGCAAAAATATCAAAGCGTGTAAAGTCGAACAAAACAGATAAACATACAAATAATGAAAACTGCAAAACAAGAAAAGATAATAAAATGTATGTATAAAAAACAAACATAAACAACTGCATTTTTATTCTACAGTGTTTATTTGGTTGGTTGGGGTTGGGGGAACGAAGTTGCCCTCGGTTGGAGAAGCTTCCGAATCCGCTTACACCGGAGATGAAGAAAGAAAATCATTCAATATTGGTGTTACCATATCGTTGTTTCTAGAAATATTCCAAATAATTTTATATGCTCATTTAAGGTAAAACATCATGCTCAGTTTCTAGATTTTTAAGTAAGAACTCGAAATTTCAGTGTTTTAACCAATTTTTCGCTGAAACTTTACGATTTGCAACATATTTTTATTTCTCTAAATTCGCTGGTTATTCCAAGAACAAATCTTATTATATAGGATTATAGAGCATCCGATTCTGCAAATTTTGGCATTTTTAGTTTTCCGCTACAACCACTGGTTCAAAAGTTATTCGCGTTTTTTGTTCGGCAGCTACCTACTGCCTGCTGCTGGTCGCCTGGTAGAAATCCCAAATTTTCGTACTTTTTTGAAATGCATGTTTTTGCAGCGGCGCCGGCAGAGCGGCAGAGCCACCCGATGGTGTTGCATATGCAAAGGGTCAAATTTGAATTACCGGAAGCGGGAAGTGGTGGGATTTGAAAATGTCACCGGGCGGAAACCGGATGTGACCCACTTCCGGTTTCCGGTCCCCAACTTCCGGTCTGAACCCCAAACCGGAAGTAGTGGACCGTTATTTTTCATTTCCGGTTTCCGGTCAATATCGACTTCCGGTCCCGCTACCTCCCACTTCCGGTATTTCAAATTTGCCCCTTTGCATATGCAACACCATTGGGTGGCTCTGCCGCTCTGCCGGCGCCGCTGCAAAAACATACATTTCAAAAAAGTGCGAAAATTTGGGATTTCTACCAGGCGACCAGGAGCAGGCAGTAGGTAGCTGCCGAACACAAAAACGCGAATAACTTTTGAACCAGTGGTCGCAGCGGAAATCTAAAAATTTCGAAAATTGTAGAATCGGATGCTCTATAATCCTATCCAAGAGAGTTCCATATTCGAATTACCAGCGAATTTACAGAATTAAAAATGTGTTGCAAATCGCATGTATTCATAGAAATCAGCCACAAAATGGATTAGTTTTCTTGTAAAACTTTCAGATAATGGTTCTAGTAGTTACTCCGTGTCATTAGCCATTCATTGAGTGCCTCACATGTTCAATAAAACAACATTTTTGGTTTAATTTTTTAATTGTAATGTTTGCGCTTAATTGCATAATTTATGGCACAATTTATTGCTTATAAGCTGTTTTATGTTGAATGTTTTGGTTTGCTATACAAGTAGTACTCGTTTCCTATTTTATTTTTATTCTCCGCGAACTTGTATGCATGTATAAGCGGGACTTAATGCAGTGAAACATATGTGAATTGACGTTGCCATATCGTTATTTCTCGAAATAATTTAGATATTTTTGTATGCTCATTTATGGTAAAACATCATGTAGTTTCTAAATTTTTAAGTTAGAACTCGAAATTCCGGTGTTTTAACCGATTTTTCGTTGAAACTTTGCGATTTGCAACACATTTTTATTTCTCTAAAATCGCTGGTTATTCCAAGAACAAATCTTATTATATAGGATTATAGAGCATCCGATTCTGCAAATTTTGGCATTTTTAGTTTTCCGCTTCGACCACTGGTTCAAAAGTTATTCGAGTTTTTGTGTTCGGCAGCTACCTACTGCCTGCTCCTGGTCGCCTGGTAGAAATCCCAAATTTTCGCACTTTTTTGAAGTGGATGTTTTTGCAGCGGCGCCGGCAGAGCGGCAGAGCTACCCGATGGTGTTCATATGCAAAGGGGCAAATTTGAATTACCGGAAGCGGGAAGTGGCGGGACCGGAAACCAACTTTGACCGGAAACCGGAAATGAAAATAACGGTCCACTACTTCCGGTTTGGGGTCCAGACCGGAAGTTGGGGACCGGAAACCGGATGTGACCTACTTCCGGTTTCCGCCCGTTGACATTTTCAAATCCCACCGCTTCTCGCTTCCGGTAATTCAAATTTGCCCCTTTGCATATGCAATACCATCGGGTGGCTCTGCCGCTCTGCCGGCGCCGCTGCAAAAACATGCACTTCAATTTGGTTCGAAAATTTGGAATTTCTACCAGGCGACCAGGAGCAGGCAGTAGGTAGCTGCCGAACACAAAAACGCGAATAACTTTTGAACCAGTGGTCGTAGCGGAAATCCAAAAATTTCGAAAATTGCAGAATCGCATGGGCTACAATCCTATTCAAGAAAGTTCCATATTCGAATTACCAGCGAATTTAGAGAATTAAAAATGTGTTACAAATCGCATGTATTCATAGAAATCAGTCACAAAATGGATTAGTTTTCTTGTAAAAGTTTCAGTAAATGACTTTACTAGTTACGCCGTGTCATTAGCCATTCATTGAGTGCCTCACATGTTTTACGTTGAAAAAATGTTTTGGCAAGGCAAATATAATATTGTCATCAAATTGCAGGCCCTATAACTATATATAACTCTTTTAAAATTCTGCCTCGATAGTAAAATTTCAAATTTTGTATTATGCCCTTGTCGAAAAGTTCGATTTATGGAAGGAATTTTGTATGAGAGTTGCCTTCTATTGCCGATTCAAGTTATGGAGAACTTCGAGTTATGGAAGTTCCACTGTAATTAAAAATAAAAAATAAAATAAAATCAAGTACTAAAAAATTGTTTTTTTTTCAATTTTATGAATTAGAAACCAGTGCTGCCTTTTAAAGAATTACTCCAGTTACTTACCTATCAAGCATGAGTGTACTCCCACCTCCTTTATACCACTATTTATGACTTATACTATAGGAAATAAAACAATTTTGTATTTTGTATTTTTTATTTTAATAATAGTAATAATAATTTATTTTTACTGTAGCATTGTTTAATAATAGTTTAATATTTTTTGTGTTCGATTTATTTGCGGTTTATTTTTAATTAATATTTATTTAAATTTCATTTGCATTTCAATGCGAAGCAATCAAACGGTTAACTATGTTTATATGTATGTATAGTATATATGTAAGTATGTATGTTTGTTTGCTTGTAAGTAAGCTATGTATTTATGTAATTTACTGCAAGTTTTAAGTTATTTATTTATAATTGTTAATCGTTTGCATTGTCTCTCTGTATGTGTGTGTTGGTTTGTGTTACTATTTTTATGTAATATTTTATGCAGTTTAATTGTATTTAATTATTGTGAATGCAATCATCATTTTGCTGTTAATTACTTTTTTTCCATTTTTTTTCTTTTACTTAAACGCTTACTAAGTACATAGCTACTATTTATATGTATAATTTAATTAATAACTAACTTTGTTTTACTCAAATATTTTTTAATGCGCTTAACGTGTCTAATTCAATATTTTCTTTTTATGGAAATATAATTTTCGAAATTAATTTAAGATTTTTTGCAGTTATTAGCATATTTTTTTATAATAATAATTTTCATTAAATACTGTTACTTACACAAGCGTTATTTATTTTTTTTTTAATTTTTTTAATTTTTTTTTAATACAGTTTGAAACTATATTTTAGAATTGTTAAATTTTTTTCGCAAGCAAATGTGGCTGCATAACTGGGAGCTGATTTTATAATTATGTACATACTAATTTTTATTTGCGAAAATCACTGGCGTTGGTGGAAATCATAATTTTTTAGAAATAAATTTATTATTTTTAATAAAAAAAAGCGGTAATTTTTTTTTTAATTTACTAAATTTCGAAAAATATAAAAAATTCGCCAATTTCATAAAAAAATTTCGAAAAAATATAGCATTACAAAACTACATTTGGTATTTGATTTTCTGTTTACTTTATCATTTAATCGATAAGTTGAAATTATTAATCGATAACTATCGAGTGATTTCAGAATCAACAGTTTAGTTGCTAATGAAGAAAATCATGAAATATACACATATATTTTCAAAAAGTATACACTGAGAAAGAAAAATTTATTACTCAAAAAAATTAATTTCTCAAAAAAAAAAATATTTTAGGCGATTATAATTGCCATAAGTTGTCATCAATATTGGACGCTTAGTTGAAACTAATAATAGTAGCAATATTTTTTTAGCAAAATTTGATGCAGATAGCGCTCATATATGAATGCTAAAATATTTTCGTATTTAAATAATAGTTGCCAGATTTTTTAAATTTAGAATGACCGAAAATTAAAAAAAAAATCATAAATTTATTAAAAAATTAAATTTAAAATTTTATATTTTTTTAAGGATTATAAAATAAAAAAAAAATTATTTAAATAAATTATAACTGAGTTTTTTTTTAATTTTTATAAATATATTTTTTTGTTTTTTGCATATGCGCTCCCAGTTTATTTGTAATACATGCATTATTCTATATGTAATGCAAGGCTCCACAGATTTTCGACTTTCTTCACTTGCCTTGTAGTTGATAATAATAAATTTAACGCGAAAAAAAAAATAAAAAATTGTAGTGCCAGGTTTCAAGTTGCTCGTATTTACAATATTTTAGCGCCGAATTAGCATATTTTTCTTTTTAAACAATTAATCAACTACTTACAATAGTTATTGGTATAAGTAGGCATATGCATACTACTCTATATGCGACTTACTCAACTAACAGAACTACTGGCTAGAGTTGCAAAACTAACGATAGTCGGCCAATGCGATGCTTTCGTTATAGCCTTTTTACACAGGAGCTAATTGAACAATTAACTGAACACTGCTCGATTAAAACGCGTATACCCTTTTTACACAGGAGCTAATTGAACATTTAACCGACTCGATTAAAACGTTTATTAAGATCGATTTACCATACAAAATAAAAGTCCGCATTAATTTTTAATTGAATTTGATGGTAGATGTGGCTGCTAAAAAATATCAATCAACTCATGAAACTTAACAACTTCTTATGAAAAGCAAAAACAAAAATGTATAACAGCTAATCGGTTATCGAGTAGACGGCAATGTAAAAGGCAAAACAGGGTTTATCAATAAAAAATTTAATTGAACAATTAAGGGGTTATATACAGTTAGGATTTTCAAAAAATCGATTTTTTTTGCGTTTTCTTAATATATATGTATATACCTGAGTATACACACACAAAATTTCAAGTCGATCCGACGAATATTTTCGAAGTTATAGACACATTAGTGAAGGCGCGCCGACTACATGTAAAGTGCTTTCAAAACTTTAAACTCGTTTTTCTCGAAACGGTGTTTTCAAAGTCGGTGAGCAAGATTTCTCAGAAACGGCTGAACCGATCGGTCTGAAACAAGCTTCTTAACTATATTTTTTAGTAATTAATCGAAGGATTTCCCCATCCGATGAAAATTTCTTATTTTTATAAACAATTAAAGACCCGAATTTTGGTCGAAAATCGAACCTTTTGCTTTGAGTAGCCGCCATTTTGTCAAAATTTTTTTTTGCTAATTCCTTCGATCAATCACTAGATTATTTATTATATTAATGAAATTTATTTGGTTTTTGCATTTTAGATGATCCAGTCCAGAGATATCGTGCTCACCGTAAGAGGCCTTTTTTTTGCGAACCTCTGCAAAATTGGCAATATCAACGTTCCCGATAATTATTTTTGGCAATAAAAAATATGTGAATATAGTTTAAGGTTGTCATAATATACCTGTTTCAAATCAATAAACCAAATAGTTTGTTTAGAAAAAATTCTTGAAAAATGCCCCTTTTTCGACCTCCTAACAGTATATAACCCCTTAATTTGGCTGTCTAAAAACGCTATTAGTTTGTATTGAAATAGTGTCGGTAGTATCGTATGATTGTACCGGATAATATCTATCGATAGTTTACCATTGATAGTTTTGCAGCTCTGGCTACTGGCTTCCATCACTTAAGCATCATTTATGCTATGTCTGCTATGTTATGCTATGCTATGTATGTATGTATGTAACGTGAAGTCATAATTTCTATGATA